>JAPDSC010078185.1:0-10108 GCA_026290005.1 Latrodectus geometricus | reverse complement strand
TTTTTTTTTCTTTAAAATATCGTAGTAACTGTTAGCAAATCATAAAACGAAAATAATCTGATGATTTTAAAATATAACATTTAACTTAATGTAAATTATATTATAATACATTAAACATAAGAATAACTATAATTTATCAATGATAAACGAACAGGTTTGTTCAGCTTTTATACAGCTGTACACTGAACAAAATTTAATCATAAGGATTTATGTATATTGCAAATAATTACTCAATTAGAGGAGGGAAATAAAACTCAATTTAATTTACAGTATTTGTAATTCATAAAAGCTAGAAAAAATGCAATCATGTGCATTTATTTCAATTAAATTTCATATGGAGTAACTTTATTAAAAAAATTGGTTCACGAAACACATAACAAAAAAAATTTTACGATTATCACAAAATCAAATACTTTTATTAGGCTTGATACTGCAAAATATTTATAATCATATCATTTTAAGCGCAGATTTTTTTTAATTTAAAAGAGTGATAAAAAATACGAATGTCTCTTCTAAAAGGAATATTTATCTAATAATAATTAATCCTAAATAATTGTCGGATAATTTTTCAAGGATCGCAATTCTTCTGCGAAATTTCTATCTTTCATGATAAACTTTAATCTTATTCAGTTAAGAAAGGAAGGAAATAGAGAAACGATATATATTGAGAAAAAAAAACATTTGTATAAAAAGGTTTATACAACTGAAAAATATGTTTATAATTTAGTAATAAAATATAATGATGAAAAATTTTAAATAGAGTTAACCACATAGTATAAACGATATTTTCTATTCATTCTAAGGTTGGTTGGTTGGTTGGTTGGGTTTAATGGCACAAAGTCCAATAAGGACATACTGCGCCAAACATTAAATTTAAATAAAAACTTTGTTGAAAACCCAACTCAACTTTAAAATATTAAAAGACAAAAATTGAGTGTAAATGTATATATATTAAAATCTAATTAAGTATAATTATAAATGAAAAGAAAAATAAAATTCGCATAAAATTAAAGTCAAAAGGTTTAAATGAAATGAATAAAACCAATTGCCTTTAAGAAGGCAAAAAGGTCTCTGTGGGGTGGCTCCCCCACTAAATCATACAAAGTTAAAATGTCTGTTTGAAAAAATATAAAACGATACAAGTTAAAATCAGGACATGAAATTAAAATATGATGAACAGTATATGGTACATCCCACGTTTCACACCATGGATTCAATTCATTTAGAAACAAATGTCTGTGTGTGAAACGTGTGTGTCCGATACGAAGGCGAGTTAATCTAACATCTGCTCTCCGTATCGGTAAAACTGATGATGGAATGAAAGATGGGAATATGGCACACAATTTATTAGAGACCTGCATACTCCATAACTCCTGCCAGAGAGATTTAACAAATGTTTTAACAACCCTTCTCACGTCGAAAAGAGGAACAGATGAATGGAGTGAGGACGATGCAGCTTTAGCAGCTGCATCTGCCTTTTCATTTCCCTCTAGACCTACATGACCTGGGATCCAACAGAAATTAATGTCATAACCCTTGCCAGCAAGGGAATCCAATGCTACGAAAATCTTGGACACAACTGGATGACAATTGTTATAGTTTCTCAACGCTTCTAAAACACTCAAACTGTCAGTATATATGCAGATTTTATTAAACTGCTCTGTATTCACTAGTTGAAGGGCTTGATGAACAGCCGTAGCTTTAGCGGTAAAGATGGAGCAGGACGTATGGAGACTGTAACCATAACTGGTATTAGCATAAAATATGCCACAGCCAACATGTCCTGCACTTTTTGAACCATCCGTGAATACAGCCGTATATGATGAGTACTGACAGCGATGAGATAGATGAAGCTGTTGAAAAACTGTTGAAGTTGTGTCCGATTTTCAAAATTGAGCAAAGGGATTAATGATTTTAATCTGTGGATTATACCAGGGTGGATGTGATTGTAAGTCCGTTTTAATAAAACGGACATCATATAGGTCTGTCAAATGTAGTTGATCTTTAGTTCGAGTGAGAAAGGGTTGGATGCTGTACGGTCAAGCATCATACAATCTCTCTAAGGCAGGAGAAATGGCCAAGGAACGTATAGGATGTTGACGGTCAGACATGACCTTTGCGTAGTAATTGAGAGACAGCTGCATCCGTCTCAGGTCCAAAGGCAATTGTTGACAAATGGCGTAAAGACTCTGGACGGGTGATGTGCGGAATGCGCCTGAACAGATTCTCAAAGCAGAGTGATGCACAGTGTCCAATCTGCGTAAGACAGAAGACCTAGCAGATCCATAAACAACACATCCGTAGTCAATACGAGACAAAATGAGTGCCTGGTAGACCCGAAGGAGTGACAAGCGATCAGCACCCCAAGATGTATTTGACAATACCTTGAGGATATTAAGCGATCGCTCGCACTTCTTCCGCAAATATAAAACATGCGGAAGAAAGGTCAACTTTCGGTCGAATGTCACACCAAGAAATTTAATCTCGTTGACCACGGGTATTACAGTGTTGTTTAGATAAATAACGGGATCATTGTGAATACTGGTCTTCCTGCAGAAATGGACACAGCAGCTCTAGGAGATAGCGTAAAGCCAATCTCTGCACACCATGCAGCTATTTTATTAACAGATGTTTGTAGTTGCCTCTCAATTAAATGCATATTCGATCCTTGGCAAGATATTTGCAGGTCATCTACATATATTGTGCCATAAACAGAAGGTGATAAAAGATGAAGAATGCAACTGATGAATAAATTAAAAATGGTTACACTTAAAATTGAGCCTAGGGGAACACCCTCGGCTTGATTAAAAGTATTGGACAAAAGGTGTCCAATACGAACTTTAAAAACTCGGGAGCGTAAGAAATTCTGAAGGAATATTGTAAGATTACCCCGAAAGCCAAAATCAAATAATTTACGGAGAATACCATATCGCCACGTACGGTCGTATGCCTTCTCGATGTCAAAGAAGATGGAAACCAGATGGTGTCTCCGCACAAATGCATTGCGGATTTGGGTTTCCAAATAAGTAATGTTATCAAAAGTGGATCTTCCTTTACGGAATCTACTCTGATTCACATGTATACATTTATTTTCTTCTAAGACATGAACGAGACGGGCGTTAACCATACGTTCGAGAGTCTTACAAAGACAGCTCGTCAGAGCTATTGGTCGATAATTTGATGGTTCTGAAGGATCCTTACCAGGTTTAAGGACCGGAATCACTATAGCTTCGCTCCAAATTGATGGAAATGCATTTTCGGTCCAGATCCTATTGAACAAATGTAATAAGTTCAACAGGGAATCTGGACTTAAATGTCGAAGCATTTGATAGCTGATTCCGTCTGGTCCTGGGCTGGTATTGTTAGCCTGCTGTAATGCTCGCTTCAATTCCAACATCCGAAATTCGCAGTTGTAAGGAAAAGCTTGTCTTTGGTTGAAACGGATTGATGTTTGCTCGGCTCGACTCTTTGTCCTTAAAAACGAAGGACTGTAAGAGTCAGAGCTGGAAACGTTAGCAAATGTTTCACCAAAGACGTTAGCAATATCCATAGGAGAAGAGTATATAGCAGCTCCGGTTTTCAAAACAGGAATTGAAAATTCTGTATAGATACCATTGGCTGCTTTAACTTTTCTCCATAACTGCTTGCTGGGTGTGGAAGGTGTAATTGAAGAGACATAGCGAGACCAGGATTCCTTCTGACTTCGACGACGAGCTCTGCGAGCTAATACTTTTGCTCTCTTAAAGGCAATAAGATTCTCCGTTGTGGGGTACCTCCGAAACAACCCCCATAACTTCCTTTGTTTTTTATAAGTTTGTTGACATTCTTTGTTCCACCATGGTTTGCAACGCATTTTAGTTATAGAAGAACTTTTAGGTATAGAAGTATCAGCTGCACTTATAATTGTTTCGGTGACTTTTTGAACGGCATTATCAATATCATCGATCATGACCATATTATCATCAACAACTGCCAATTGTGTAAATAAAGGCCAATCTGCCCGACTGTACACGTACGTAGGTAGACGTTGTTCTACACTAGTACCTCCAGCCTGGGAGGTGACGAGAGGGAAATGATCGCTATTATGCAGATCATTCCCCACTGTTAAATTTAACAATGGCAGAAGTGAGGGTGAACAAATGGCGAGATCGAGAGAATGAAATGTTCTTGTGGGTGTGTGGAAATAGGTTTTCTCGTCGGTATTTATCAGACAGAGACAATTATCAGAAATAAACTGCTCTATCTGACGACCGCGAGAATTCGTATCACTACTTCCCCACAAAGAATTATGGCCGTTAAAATCACCTACTAGCAAAAATGGTGTAGGCAGCTGATCAATAAGATTATCAAGTTCTTCTTGGCGGATGACATCGTGTGGTGGTAAATACAGACTACAGACTGTTATTAAGCACGTAGTATGCATTCTTATAGCTACAGCCTGTAGGGTAGTATTTAATGGATGGACAGTGCTGGGGAAGTTATTTGATGTTAATATACAAACACCTCCAGACACTGCACCATCATCACCACAGTCTTTTCTGAAGCATTGAAACCCACGCATAGAAATGTTATTGTTAGACTTCAGGAAAGTTTCCTGAAGTGCTATACATGCGGGGTTATAAGCTGATGAAATAGACTTGATGTCATCAAGATGTGATCTTAAACCATGACAGTTCCAAGAAACAAAGGAAGTTATTTTTTAAATAGAAAAGCTCCTCCCCCGGAGCTGGAAGGCGAGTCCTCGATCATTTCCTCGAACGATAAATTATCGTCCGAGGGATGAAGGGAGACGGCATCAGCCTCCAGGGTCATAGCTCTACGGGTGGATAAGGAGGATTTACGGAAACCCTCCTTTGCAGATTTTAATTTAGAGGATTTAACTCCTCTAGATTTAGCTAAAGGAGCTCTTCTGATAATAGGAGATAACGATTTTGGCTTTTCTATGTTTGTTTGGGGTAATCTAGTAACGGGGAGTGCAAGAGTATTCGTTTGAGTACTTATACTTTTGGTGACCCTTTTTGCAGCAGCTGCATAACTCATTCCAGCTTGCGGTGTGCGAGAGGTAACTAGTTTTCTAGCCTCAGGATAAGAAACTTTATTTTTCACTTTATAGGTGGTAATTTCTTTTTCTAGTACCCATTGAGGACAGTTTCGAGAATAGGAGGGATGATTACCATTACAGTTTACGCATGCCTCCTTCGCTGTGCGGGTCGAATTATCGTGGCCAACTGCTGCGCAACGAGCGCAAGTCAGTTTGCCCCTGCAAGCGTTTCTCGAATGCCCAAAACGTTGGCACTGAAAACATCTCAAGGGATATGGTATATACGGCCGGACAGGTAGATTTAAATAAGCAGCTTTAACATTGTCAGGGAGGTCTGGCGTCGCAAAAGTCAGAATGAGATGTTTAGTTTCAATAACTTTACCATCTCTTCTGACTGTACTGCGTTTAACGGCACAGACCTTTTGACTCTGCAAATTTTCAAGTATCTCATCTGTCGGCGAGAACAACAAATCCCTTGCAGAAATCACACCTTGTGAAAAATTTAGGTTATTGTGAGGCGAGACAGTTACCTCGATATTCGCTAACATCCGCATTTTATTAAGCATTGCTGCTTGTGTAGAGTTAGCAGCCTCTACTAACAGGTCTCCAGATCGTAATTTTCAGATATCCTTGACTTCCCCGATTAAGCCCGATATTCCCTTATGAATTAGAAAGGGGGATACATTTTCAAATGAGCCCTCCTTTCTTTTAATGATATAAAATTTTGTGTTTTTGTTGTCCACAAGTTGCTCCCGAGGGAGAAAAGAAATTTTTTTATTCTCCATTTATTTTGTTTAAAATTTCGGGACCTGACCGTACCACCCACCACCGAGTCCAACAAGGGGATGCAGACCAGCTGCACCAGTGCTAGCCAGATCCTATACGCTCACAGTACATCCCTGAGATGGCCTCCACCCTTAACGAGTCATCCAGCAGATGTACCGATCGCTTGATCCATAAAACCGATTGATGTGCTGAGGACCACAACACACCTCCCGTTTACCTGAAGCAGAGGCCAAAGTAATGTGTTGGTCTCTGGGGGCCTCAATTACCAGGACCCTCCTTTCCAGGGACACGGGTCTCCACGCACGGCAAACACGTGGGTGATTTAGTCCTCAAGAGTAGCTAATAGCAACAGAGCGGCGACAGCTACTCAAGGGGAGCCCTCAACCTCTTCAGAGGCAACCACAATGAGGGAGAAAGGGAAGAAAAAGCAGTAGGGTAGAGAAGAGAAGAAAAGAAAGAAGAGGACAGATCACTGGGGTACCTCGGGATTGTGACACACGTGTTTACTTTAAGAAAGTAAACCCCCTGAGGGGTCTATTCATTCTAAAAAAAATGACTTAGAAAATTTTGAAATATATTGAAAAAAAGAATTTGTTATGAATGAACTGATCTGTTAGTACCTAGTTATTTTTAAAGACAATAGGAAAAAATACTGTAATTAAATTTTATTTCTTCGAAATATTCTTTGAAACTGCAATTTTTTATAATCACTTACAAGAAACACTTCTCTTATTATCAGCATCGTAAAAATAAACTGCTTTTTTCATAATACAGGAAAAGCTTAATATTTCTTTCAAACATTTTTTTTTTAAAAGATAAACATCAGCAATATAATTAGGTTTAAAAAGCGAAATTCGGTTTCGAGAATCATATTTTAATACCTAGGAGTTTTATTTTTTATTTTTATTTTTTTTAAATCCAAAATCGTTAGATATCAACGATTTTAATGTTCATCAACGTATACATATATTATTTTCAAATAGACAAGATTCATGGTTAATTCGAAAAGATTAAATTATCTACGGTAGACAAATTTAATGTGCGTGTGTAAAATTTTTTTATGAATAATTAGATAAATTAGGCACACTCATTAAGGCTTTTCCAAAAATTAGCAAAATATGAAAATAAAAAATTGAATTTGAACTAACTTTTTTGTCATCTAACGATATCACGAAGGGATCGAATTCAAATTGAATTTATAGAATAAAAATATTAAAAGAATTTCGGAGACAACACTTGATATTTTTATAAAAAGCACGAATCACACAAAACTAGAATATGTGCAATGAAATCACTTTAGTATATAAGAATGGTATAAAAAGAAATTATTTTTTATTTAGAATAAAATTTGAAGCACTTTGTGGCACGATAATAATACATCTATACACCAAGTCTCCTTGAAGTAATTTTAAATTAAAATCTTTTACTAATAAAAATATTATCTGACAAATTTAAATTACACACAGGAAACACTTATTTTGTAACTCTATGGTCACTTAATTATACTAAAAAGTTAATTCAATCAAGGTCTACAGTTCGAATGGATTCTGAACCTACTTAAAATACTCACACTTGGAATTATTAGTCGAAGTTTATAACTATTGAACTAAAAGTGCCAGAATGATTTTCTTCCTTATGTTGAATAATGTTTAATATTTATTTTGTTACTGCATTCTAGGTATATATGTGTGGAAATACTTGTTTTTCCCCCCTTATAAACACGTGAATACTATTCATTATCTATGAAAAGTCCTATCAGTGAGACAACATGCAATTTGATTTGGGTTTATTTTCAAAATGAAACTTTGTAGATGATGGCTTATTCAATGGAAACCCATGTTTAAATAGGTTTCTAAGCCGCTATATCCCTGAGACGAGAATCAAGCCCATACACTGAAAGCCAGAACTCTAAACAAACATTCAGCTGCTAAATCGGTTAGACAGTACCCAAAAATACCAGAAGAATAAGATATTACAGTTGTTAGATCGTTTATAATATGCTCATCCATCATCTATTCTACTACAAAAATATTTGAACAAATGTTTTCTGTACGCCAATACATAAATATGATCTACACTTCAAAATTGCATGTCAACGCTTAACAATGGCAAAAGTTGCATTAAATTTCCATAATGCCAAAGACAAGAGAAAGCTGGGATGGTCTAAGAATAATAAGGAAATTTCCTTCTTAAAATAATTTCGAAATAATAAGTATTAGTTTAAAGAATACATTTGGCCAAGACTAAACAAGAAAAAAATTTACTTTCCTGAAGAACAGCAGCAGAAATTAGGGATTTCATGAATAAATTATTTCTAATTATTAAGCAGCAAGTATAAACAAATGGAACAGAGATAAAATTTGAATGTAATTTAATTACAATATGTATTAAATCTAATTTCAAATGTGATTCCGAATTAACAGATTTAAATAGTTAAATAGAAGTACCACAAATTCTGCAGAAATTTTTGAACCCATATATGGAGAGTAACAAAAAATTATCAAATTTTGATAATTTTTCATAAAAATTTTTAAACAAAATTATTTGCTTCATAAGTAAATATTTAAGTATTGAATTTTTAATAGCGTAGTTATTAAAAATTCAATATTTAAACGTAGTGCGTATCATGTTTATAGCACGTTTCAGGAATTTTATATATTCAATTTAAATTAATTATCTTGTTTCTTATATTTTTCTGTCCTTAAAAATATAATTTAACTCAATTTAAAGTTTGATAAAAGAACTTAAAAAACGGATTTAATAAAAAAGTCAGTTTAAATATGAATAATTTGACACATATTTATAAGTCAGATAAAAGTTTTTTAAATAGATATTTGGTCTATATTCAAGAGAAAAATAAATAGAATGGCAACATATATAATTCTGTTGCGAAAATATCTAATAATAATTTCATGCTAATTTATAAACAAATGACACAGTAAAAAAAGAGTAAATAAAGGCTATAATTTGTTTTATGCAAGATCAAAATCAAAGATTAGTTTAAAAAGAAATATCCTAATAAATATAAATAATAAAATCGTCGGAATTTTTCGTAAGTTCAGTGATTAAAAAAAAATGTCATTAACCTATATTTATACTAAATCTGCATTCGAAAACTTTTTCTCAAAATGTTTCTACAAATTATACTATAATTAATCAAGCCATGAAAAGAATGTAACAAGTTCGAGGTTAAGAACAAAAATACAATTTGGACTACGTCCCACTGGGCCATTGTCAAATTTCTGACAACGCATACGTCTCAAAATTCATTCAAACGATAAGTTACAATTTTTTAAATACTTGATTAGTTTTTAACTTGTTTGAGAATAGTATAAATATTTAAATTTTACAACTATTTCCTAATTTAAGAAACTGACTAAGAACACATCAATTATTTTTCCATTTATGAAAATATTTAGTGTTTATATTAATTTCATTAAGAATAAATAAAAATACTTTTTATTGATTTTATAGAAAAAATTTATAATTGGCATAATTTTATATTACATTTCGTTAACAACAAATTACAAGCTTACTTCGCTAGTCAATTATAAATATCTCTAAACCTAATTTAAATAGCTATTTTATTAGCTAAATATTTTACAAAGTTAAGAAAGCTAAAAATATTAACTAAAGCGATTGTTATATAAAATATTAAGTCAGGATTAACCTTTCATATTTCATTGCATAATTTTTAAAAACATTTTACCTTTTATAAACACTAACAATAAAATAAATCTGCAGGCTTTGTACAATAAAAATAATATGTGAGAAAATTTTAAATATACTTCATAGGTAAGAGTAAAACCCTTTGTACTCATGACTTTTAAAGGTTTTTAAAACATTTTTTTTCCCACGCTGTCATTAATAAAAAAAAAATGTGAATGGTTCATAACGTAATAGATTCGTCACATGTGAGAATATAATTAAAATTAAGGAAAATCTAACACCGATACACAAGGAAAGGCAAAAAAAATGTTCATGTGGAGTATGAAGTGAAAAAAAAAGACAACGTAAGAAAGTGCCAGAACTTAATAAAAAAAATCATATTTGCTTACAAAAATTCATATACTGGCCTAAAAAAATGTATATATATATATATATATTATATAAAATACTGTTATAATTTAAATGACACTAATTAGATAAAATCACATAATTTATACAATACTAATTAGATAAAATCCCATAATATGGATACATTTTATTTCAGTTAGACCAGAACAAAAAGAATTACGTTTCGAAGGCTTGGTTTAAAATATAAATTCCAAACCACAAAAA
>JAPDSC010078168.1:1785-14571 GCA_026290005.1 Latrodectus geometricus | reverse complement strand
CGCTGACCCGGAAGGGTACCCCCTAAGGAGAGCACCCCCTTTTTCTCAGAACTTCGCAAGAGAGGTATGTTAAGTATTTAAAGACAACAAATATATAAACAAAGAAATGGAAATGAATAAAAAGGAAACCCATTTGATTAAGGTATGCAATCGCATCTCATTAATTTATAGCTTTCGAGCAGAACTTCAGAAGCTTCAATCGATGATACTTTCATCAATAACCCCATCTGAAACGAGAGAATTCATGGAACGCTTAGGAAACTTAGAAGATAAGTTTCAAAAAATAATTGAGAGTCTTGATGAGAGCTAAAGGAAACAACTGTTTTATGAATATAAAATAGAAGAATCCCAAGTCTTTATCTTTTAATAGTTCAAAAACTATTAAAAAAATATATTCCCCACATGTTTCATCATTACACTTTATTCTTCATTTGTTATTGTGCAGTGACTGAGGGCTAAAGTGTTAATACCATCCGGTAATATGTGTCGTTTGTCATCCTCCCCGGAGAGGGCAATCTTATTTACATGTATGGAATGAATCTCATGTTTTGTGCTTCTGATGAGATTCATGGTTCTGTGCTGTACTTCACGCTTGAATAGGCAGTTCTTGTAATCCTCGAAGGTTATTCTATTTTTCACAACGCACTTCTTGACCCCTTTGGATTTTTTCACCAAGTCTGTTTCAGTCTTGCAGGCGTACATTTTTGATCTTAATCCGACGAACTCTTCCATAATTTTTCCAGCATGCTCATCCTTCATTTTCCCCAGAACCTTTTTATTCACCCTTGGCATCTTATACCTATTATTTTCCTGATAATCTGAGGTGTCAAAGTAGTCAATCATTCCTTTCATATCTTCATAAAAGTCCTCCGTTTTTACATCGTATATGAAGCTGTCCGTGTCCATATATAACAGTTTAACATCCTCTCCATACTTGGGTTTCATCACATTATAATGAAAGTCGTACATTAAATGCTTGGATAGATCCAATATACTCATTCCAACATAGATGGGCTTATCAAAGCACACTTTGGTTTTGTTCATATGTATAGCGACTAAATTCTCATCGAATATAGTTCTCCCTTTAAAGTTAGGTTTTGCTATAAGCTTTTCGGCTTTCTTGGGGTCGCACTGAAGTCTGATGTCGAGGCGTTTCCTGATGTTCTCCATCGTCTTCCCGAACACGGAGTTGTTCATGAGTTTGTAAAAGTCCTTTTCGAAATCATTAGTTGCCTTGGTTCTCATCTGAGTGTTTAGGTCTATATACTTCTGCAGCCAATTGGACTGGTTGAACTCCAACACTCTATGCACCTTTTCCAACTTTAGCCCCAGCTGCAAATACTGTTTTAGAACCCTGTAATGGAGGACGTAGTGCTCTTTATCATACAGCGTTGTTAACAGTTTAGACTGCTTCGAACCATCGGGTATTCTATTCTCAGGGGCTAATGGTAAATCTGAGTGGAGATTATGCAAGTGTTCAGGATATTGCAGATCACACTCTAGA
Source organism: Latrodectus geometricus (assembly GCA_026290005.1). Taxonomy (NCBI): domain Eukaryota; kingdom Metazoa; phylum Arthropoda; class Arachnida; order Araneae; family Theridiidae; genus Latrodectus; species Latrodectus geometricus. Next base: position 13,067 of record JAPDSC010078168.1, on the reverse strand, counting down.
ATGTATTCTTTATCCGCATCATCTGCTATTTTGGTCACATCAATATCAGCATTTCCCCACTTGAAACCACCATATGGTAAGAATTGACTCATTGCCCAACCATATAGGTTATTAGCGTCGAGATACATTAGATAATTAGATCCTTTTGTTTTATCATAAACCTTCATATATTTATTATTAGCTCTCCCATATCTGTTACAGCACTGGGATACACCTCCTCTTGTGCCTTTTTCAAGCATAAGTACCATATCATAATTACTTAATAGCTCTAATTTTACTCGAGTGGACTTTAACATAGCGTCCCAAGAGAGTCCCGGTGCTGTATAGTACCATGCAGGATCCAGTTTGTAGGTTTTTATGCAGACATCCCTGAAATGTTCTATGATATCAGTCAAGATCAGCACATCAGTCTTCACGTATAAATCGGAATATTCACCCAATGTCTTAACGTTGAAGGCCTGCCATACCCTTTTGGCGTGCTCGTAGTCCTAATCCTTTATGTGTGACTCATTCAATTGGTTGTAAAAGACTTCCTGTGGAGGCAGCTTGGTTTCTTCGCATTTGTCCCACGAGTCCATATAATCGTATGGGTAGACGCCTTTTCGGGAGACGAAGTCTAGCTTGTCCTTGGGGAAGTACTTGGCTGTCTCCCTAAATTCCTTTACGTTTTTCGCAAGACTGTCGAGGCTGCTGGCCATGAATCGAAATGAATCAATAAACCTCAATTTTATTCCAGGGACCTTGACTTTCTTCCCTTTATCAGTCTCCACCATTTCTGCTCCCACCTCCTTGCTGAATGAGATGTACTTTTCATCGGTGTTCGGTATAACGTCAATGTCTCCATTATCCCCTCCAAGTTCCTTTATGAACAGGTGTGCATCATATCCGGATAAATTATGGATGAAGACTGGGATAAAGGAAGGGTTTCGATACATTAAGTTGCACAAGTTATGCGCTGGTCCTCTGTAGTTTGATTCGCATTTTGACGGGTCGAGCAAATGGTCATGATCTCTCACTTTTTCGTGGTCTGGATTTTCCCCGTTTGAATAGGGTGATGGCTCTGTTCGGATGTTCAACTCGCAGATATGACATACATCAGTTCTCTGAAAGTGCTCTTCATCTTCGACAGTCATCTTGATTGGCTGCTTCTCGTCATAAATTCCCTTTATCTTTAGAGCCTCTGTCTTTAATGTATCATAAAATACTTTAGTGGCATCGGGACCTCTGTAAACGATGGGTGCTTTATAGTCTCCATGTTTGTATTTGATGTAAAGGCAAAAACTCATAGGTTCATGCCTTTGGTATTTTTGCATGTACGATGCACTTTCATCAGGTACACAAGTATCCATCTTATTCGTTAAACACTCAAAATCTGCATTTATCGTGAAAGGTACTCGTAATGATTTATGATAATTTTTGAACTTTAAAGAATCACCTTCCTTAGGCATTGCTATTTTAACAGCCTGATTTTTCTTACAATCCTTTTCATGCCTTTGCAGATCTTCCTCAGAGCGATAAAATAGCAGGCACCTTTCACACGGGTATACTCTTTTCTCGTGTTTACTTAATTGAGCGCTGATTAATTTTGACATGTCTTTTATCCAGCAATAGTGGCTGTTGCCTTCTTCGTTTTTTACGTAGAGCAAATTGATATGTTTATTTGCATTATTTCGAGTTATCCTCAAGGGGTATATGTCCTTATTTTTGGTCTTTTCTTCATATGAATATACGTTCACTGATACACTATTCATCTTTTCAAACCTTCCGAGTACCCTATCTTCCATTTTTACAGGAAATTCAATGCCTTCAAACTTTAGCTCATTCTCATATGGTTTATACTTGGTGACTCTTTGGGCATCTTTTCCCGCTGGGTGCAGGGCAGAGAGTATTTCCCACATGAAACACTTATTATCCTCATTCTGTACGTTTATGACTGCTTTCTTACTTTTAATCACTTTTGGTAGATCAATGTAGGATGATCCTCTCAGCGGGTTGTACTTATTGATCCTCACCTCAAGGCTTTTAATTCTGACAAGCTTCCAACCTGAACCCCTAGCAACAAACTCCTCCATTTCCGTCAATAACTTTTGAATAACCGATCTGTAAAAGGTCACCAAATCAGTTGATTCTAAGACGACCTCGTTTTCTGTTTTGAAGTTCTTCTCCATTTCTATCAGTGAGTCATCCTTCCCCTTTTCATAGTCGCAAAGGAACTGGAAATTGACCTTCAGACCATGCAGCCTCTTTAGATGTTTGGTGATGAGACCCCGGACTAGCGATGAAATATTGTTCAAAAAATCTGCGGGAAGCATCAGATTGTACTCGTTTTGGATGTCATACGTTTTCAACCGAGATTTATAAGCCGTCTCAACTTCATGGGAGGTATATAGCCTTCTCTCGCGCGTATCCGAAAACAGCTCTGAATCAAACCCGAAGTGGCGGTTGAATAGCACTCTTTCTATGTATGATATGATATCTACCTTCCTTCCTAACTTGGAATAGCCTGTAATGTCATGCGTTCGACAAAATTCCCGTAGTTGGGGGTGAGTCATGTGATGCAGTCTCTGCATGTTGTTGAAATCTTCTAAGTGATCCTCCTGACTAGTAGTTGCCTTCTTAGGCTTATAGTTTTGATGAGCCTTAGTTTGCAAGTGCTTATTTATGCTAGACTCCTTATATAACTTACCACAGCACCTTATTTTAAGCTCCCTCTTCTTCCTCGGCTTGTTGAACAAGTCATTATGGAAACTGGAAAAGCCATTATGGTATTGAATGAGCTCAATCAGTTCCGACTTCTTCAGTTTCGAGTAACCTCGAATATTATTTTCCCGACAGTAGTCTTGCAACTGCCGAACGGTTTCCATCTTTATTATATCTTTATAAATTAAATGCATCTCTTTAAATGCTTAAAATATTGAGGGGGGTTCATTCACATGATGAAAAGTTGGATGGCTCGTCGGTCCTTGAAAGCTGAATTGATTTCTGTATTTTTTCTTATTTAAAGAGAAGACTTGTATTAATAAATGTCAGACGAAATGATGGAAATAATAAGATTCTTTGGTCTAGACAAATCAAAGACCATGGAAAATAAGACTCAAGAGTGTAAGCACAAATATATAACAAAAGATGATTATGAATTTTACGTCTGTATGACATGCCATGAAGAGCTGAGATACAATCCTCATAAACGTCCTCTAGATAGAAAGCAATTGTATTTGATGATGAAGATGCAACAGAGGAGTCAAAGCAGAGTGAAAAATCTTACTAAATGGTTAAATGGGTTTAATATACCCTTAGAAGATGTGATCTTGGTTGAATTCTTAACATTTATCCATAAGTATGAAGAATTGTTTCCAGAGCGGAAAAACTTAATCAGCAAAGAATACATTTTATTTCATCTGTTGCGGAAAAGAGATTTTCAGGTACCGCTTAAGTTACCTAAAATGAAGAAAACACTTGAGCAGAATGAAGAAATCTGTCGAACCGTTTTCGAAGCTTTAAACTGGACCCCAATAAGTGATGGTTGATCAATTTTTAATAGCCATGACAGCTATTAAAAATAAATTTATAGAAGATCGTTTTTATGGATCCAACTGGTCTCAGGATAGCCTACCCATTTTACTAGATATTTGTCCCCTTTCTTTCTGATTATTTTTTCAATCTTATACACGCTGTCTTTCTTATCATATTTTACCAGTTCATTATCATAAAAAGTACCTTTCACTTCTTCATCACTTAAGTCCTTTACCCTGTAGGTGATAGGGTCGGTCTTTAACACTTCGGAAATGATAAATACCTCTTCCGTGAAGGTCGCTTGGTAACTTCTTCTGAAGGTGGACTTATATATTGATATTCTTACTTTATCCCCTACCTGAAATTTAGGTTTGCGTATGGTCTTTTCTTTAAACAGGTTACGATACACCTCTCCACACTTTTCATCCAGACTGGCTTCCACAGGCGTCATCTTTATGCTTCTGTGGTATGAGTTGTTGTAATTCTTCACTAATTGGTCTAGTACGTCTATATATCTTTCAGTGTTATTTTGACATAAGTAGAGCTTTATTTTATTGCCTAGCGTTAGGTTAAACCTTTCAATCATTGCCGCTTTTATCTCAACATTTTCTGTTGTGAACCATTGGATATTTTTCTCTTTAAATAGCACTTGAGTGGTATGGCCAACGAATTCTAGGCCTTTATCCGTCTGAATCCTTTCCGGAACCCGCTCTTTGAAGATCTTTTTAAATGCTTGAGTCACCTCGCTTGATGATTTGTCTTTAATAGGAATGGCCCATGCATATTTACTGAAGCAGTCAATAACTGTTAGTAGATATTTAGTTCCATCATTATGCTTACTCCTCGCAAATTTATAGACAAACATTAAATCTGCTTGCCATTGATCATCAATGTGTGAGACATAAGTTCTCCTTCTTTTAAACTTACTGATGAGTGGTTTGTGTTTTGTGTACACATCTTGTTGATGTAAGAAATCTGAGACTTTTTTTCGACTTAAACCTGTTTTTCTACTGAGTTCGTTTATACCGCAATATCCAGTCTCCGGATCGTAATAAACTTTTTCGGGGTCCTCAGTTACCCCTTTAACGGTAAAAAACGACTCTTTTTAGAGCCACAATCCATGCAGATTCCTTTCATCATAGGTCTGCCATTTTTTGAGGTAGTGTGCTGCACGTCTTTAGTCTCGGTGTGGGTTTTACATTTTAAGCAGTATATTTTTGAACCCATTCCAAATGTCTTCTTTGCTTTGATAATTGGCTTCACAACAGCTCTATCTAGCTTTTCCCGGAGAATTGGATTGGGAATATCTTCAAGTTCTTTTATCATGTTTGTGTCACACACCTTGTTTCTTGTTTCGGTGTCTTTGTTTTTTAGGTAACACACATCATGTTTATATGCAGCTTCATCGACTCTATTAATGGGCTTACTCCATTCTTTATATGTTAAATCAGGGTTTAGCCTAGTTTTACCTTTGAGCAATTGAGTTCCTGGCCCTGTAAATTGGTGACCAGGTAGATGCATTTCAAATGGTAAATTATTGATTGCAGAGTTTATAACTCCTTTTCCTTTCTTCATTTATTTATATGTAAAAAATTATTTACTCACATACTCATAACCATTCAGTTGGGTTTGTTTCATGTATTTTTCTCTGGGTAAGTAGACTGAATTATTGATAAAATCATCCTCTCTGCTGTACACCTCTTCTTCTGATAATGCGTTTGATTTGAATGAATTCAGCAGTTGCTTATAAAACTTGTAAGACTGCTTATACTCTTCATTCCTTTCGACGATATTCATGGACTTTTCGATAACTTCGACTATACCAGCACTTAAGCTCAGAGCGGCTAAGGGTACCATCGCAAAAGCGGATAAGCCCAATGAACTGCAAAGGAACTTTGTAATGGATAGTGAAATCTTTATCTTATGATAATGGTGGTAACTCTTTCTATACACGTAAATTTTCTTCCGTAAGTATTCTTCCATCTTTATTTATAGGGATGAAATATTTTTTCCGATATCTCAAGGCTGGATTCACTAAATCAAGCATAAAAAAATCATATGGTTGTTGCATGCACTTTTTGTACAATCGATTGAACTCTTCTTTCGTTAGATTGCCATCTACCTCCCTTATAATCTGTTGAATCTCCCTCTGTTGGAGGTTAAAAAATATCAAGTAGTTGCAATTTCTCCTAATAACAATAGGCGTTCTGTAATAGGATTGAGAGAGGTAAATGATTGAGGCATTCTTCTTCCTACCTCGGATGAAGAAATCTTCGATACTCTTCTGGTCTTTGTCTGTCACACAGTCATCAAAGACAACGACATTTTTACAAGATGGGTCCAGATCGTCCACTGATATAAAGTCTTTTGTATCCGAGGAAAATAAGGTTCCTTTCTTGCCGTATTTATCAAATAACTCGAGCATAATTTTTTTCTTCTTTTTGGGATACTTTGCTAATATTTCTTTAATATCCACACCATCAAACATTGTGTACTTTTCTTTGAGCTTAGTGTACTTGGGTTCAAACATGTCTTTAGCACAAATGAACAAGTTATCAAACTCAAGGTAATCATAAATGAAATTCAGTAATAAATTCGTTTTTCCTGTGCCTGAAGCGCCAGCGATCAAAAGTCTGAAAGGGTGCTTCGGTAATAAATAATGCTGATTTGCATCGGCTAACTCTTCTGGTTCGGTATAATCTTCAATTGGAATCATCTTTATTTAATGTGAAAATTTTTTGCTTCAAGTAAAAAATAGTTTGCTTCCAGTAAAAAATAATTTGCTTACTAATAAATGAATGCTTTACAAAAAGAGCGAAATAAGAAGCTAAGAGAAGAAGTTAAGAATGACCTGAAAGTGTTTAAGATTCAAGCGGAGATTAGAAAGAACAACGAACAAAATCTTGAACAAAAATTAGGTCTGCAGAGAACATTGTCTGAATTTCACCAGCCTGTGACCGAGAAACTTCAACAACAAGATGTTACTAGAAAGGAGCATTTTAAGGCTATAAAAGATGCTGTTGATAAGATTCCTCTTGCAATTGAACCGCCTCCAGCGACTCCAGAGACTCCAAATATCTTCTATTTTGATAAAGATTTGGATGTAGAGTATTTAGAGAAAAATAATTTTCCAAGTCCCTCAAAGTTGTACAATGAGTCCAAGGATGCTTTGCAGGAAGTTATCAATAGAGTAAAGAGTACTTACTTAAAATTGGCTCGTCAAAAAGGAAACGTTATGAGTCAGATTGCTCGAATGACCAAAAAAGATGAAGAAAGAGAAGATAAACTATTAACTAAAGCTGATTATTTAAGAGAACATATGATTACCTTAGAGGATTATCGAGAGCGGTTGAGGGACCTACAAAGAAAAGAAATATACCTCGGTAAAGGAGTGGAAGATAAACTGGAAATTTTGGCTCGATTCACCGATAAAATATGTAATGGATCCAAGAGTAAAAAATTGCACACTCAAGTCGTTGATTTACTGGATGCGTTATTAAGAGAAGGAACTCTAAACAACGAACAAGTAAAAGAATACTATAAAAATTTCTTATTAAATAAATGAGTAACTACGTCAAAACCAAAATACACTTAAGCGATCATCAGATTGCTAAATTAAAATCTGCATACCAGAAAGGAGAAGAAGTTTCTCTACAAATAGATAGGACAAAACCTTCTAACTATGACATGTACTTAACTCCAACACAAATAGCTCAAATCGGGAAGGGAAAGAGAATTACTATTAGCAAGACACAACTCAAGAAAACAGGTGGCTTTCTTCCCTTTCTAGCTCCATTTTTACCTGCATTAATTGCCGGAGCTAAGGCGTTGGCTTTAGGTGCCGCAAGTGGGGCAGCTGGATGGGGAGCAAAGAAAGCTTTGGATAAAATTTCCGGATCGGGTTGTGCTCAAAAAAAGCCCCGTGGAAAGGGAGTCTATCAAAACTGGGAATATCCAACGAAGTAATTGAAGACAATATGAAGCAAGAAAGAGGGTTTAGGGGTGTCTTCACTTCGGATCTGTTGCCTAAAAAGATGAGACGGTTCGAGAACGGTATTATTAATTTGGACATAGCAACAGGACCTGGTACACACTGGGTATGTTACTATAACGACCCTAATAACAATTTCGTGGAGTACTTTGATCCTTTTGGAGAACATGTTTACAAAATTCCTACGAGTATTAAGAAATATCTGCAAAGTTCTGGGAAAAAAATAGGTTATAACTCAAGCTTTTTACAACACCCGGCCTCTGTCAAATGTGGTTACTTTTGTATGAAATATATTAGTGAAAGAAACAATGGTAAGTCTGTTGAAGATGTCTTGTATTCTTTTACCCAAGAACCTAGTGACCATAATGAAATAAATGTTCTCTATAAATAAATGGTGTTATTAATATTAGATTCGAAAAACTCTGAAAAGTCAGAAGACTTTACAATTGAATATTCCAGACCATTTAGGTTTAAGCAGATTGCTCTTCAGTCCTTTTCAATGTACGTTTCTTGGGATAATATCAAAGATGAGACCTTTTCATATTATGATGACCATCAGTGGTTAGAGCTGTCTCTACCGGATGGAAATTATACTGTTAAGGGGTTGAACCGTTACATGCTGAAATTTTTTGGGGATGATCCGCCAATTCTATTTGGTATAGTTGAGGAACGGCAAAGAATAGCCATGAAGTTAAAAGACGGGTATAAGATCGATTTAACAAAATGCAAAAACCTGCATAAACTGTTAGGTTTCGAACCTGAAATATATGAAGAGTCTGAACAAATTGGAAAGTATATTGCCGACTTATCCGGTGGGAATGATAACATTTATATACATTGCGATGTCGCGGAGGGAGCCTACATCAACGGCTTTCACTCCTCAAACGTAATCTATTCTTTACGAATGTTAATCGTCCAGGCAGTCAAATCATAAAGTCATTTGAAAAACCTCTGTTCTTTCCTGTTCGGATGGAGAGTGTTCACAGAATCAGAATGAGAATAACGAATCATAGAGGTGATTTAATTCCCCTCAATAAGCAAGAAGTACAATACAATTTTATTGCCCTCTAAATAAAGAAATGAATAAGCATAGACTTCAAAGGAAGAGTAAGAAGATACAAGGGAGAGGGTTCTTTTCAGATGCCCTTATGTTAATGCAGCCAAGTGCATTAGAAGGTAAAGCCAAACAATTTGTCCATGATAAGTTGAATGAGATATTCTCAAAGAAGAAAAAACATGGTGCTGGACTGAAGTTTCTTTAGATTTGATTTAATAGCAGAATAGCTATTAAATTAAGAAGTGTCTCAAGAGTAACAAAAAAAATTGTTTTTATAATAAATGAACGAAATGAATAAAATATTTGATTTGAACAACACCGATTATTATTACGATGATGACATCGAAAGTCTCGAGTATAGGGAAGTGAGGCATGAAAATAGCGATAGTTCTACTGAAAATGCCACTTACCATTTCTTTATACAAGACACTAACTCCAATATCTTATATTCTAACGGATATTTACAGCAAAAGCTAAAAATTGTTAACAGTAATGGAACTGCAATAGCGGATGATAATGTAGCTCTCGTGAATGGAGGAGGTTTAATAAACGCTAACAGGTTTACATTAGGGAACACTGAAATCGAAACCAACATTAATTATTCTGCTCTCATGCGACATGTGTTAGGTCTAATTCACTTCACTCCGGACTATTCTACTTCGGAAGCTACCAATATGCTCTTCTACGTAGATACGTCAGATACAGCGGACAGAAAACCCTTGAAGTATGATGGGACTTTGGTTGACGCGACTAAAATAACTGAATTTTTTGAAAAATTAGGAACGAACGACGAGTTTAATCAAGGATTCAAAGAAAGATGCAAGCTTACTCAAAATAGCAAAATTGTCACTATATGGATACCATTAAAATACGTATTTGATTTCTTCAATGAATACAAAAAGGTCATTACAGGCTTCCAAGTCAAGTTTGAGTTTCAAAGAAATCACAGTCAGAATATGCTGTATACAGATGAGCAAAATAAGGACTACAAGGTAATAGTGGAAGATTTATCGCTTTGGCTTCCTTATGTCAGATTCAAGAATTCAGCTGCTGCAAAATTTAACGAACTAAGGTTATCGGATAAGCCTGTGGAAATAAACTGGAACCAACACAGCATTGTCAAGTCGAATATTTTCTTAAAGAATTCAAGCGGGTCTTACTCCATAAATGCTACTTCAGATGAAGTATTATCCTTGTACGTCATACCACAATACACTGAAAGATATGAAAATGCAAAACATAACAACATGTTATTCGACAACTTAGATATGACGGAATGTTGGCTGATGGTTAATAATGTAAGGGTTCCAACTGTAAGTTACATGATGGATTTTGAGAAAGGTGATTACAATCGGCTGTACACAGCTCTTTTGGAAGCTGGACTCAACACCATTAATTCAGAAACGGGATGCATGGTCAATTATTCCAATTTCGGTAAATTATACCCAATCATTTGCTTCAATCTAGCTCACCATGAAAATTATACAGACACGAACAACCTGACTATAGAGTTCAACTGGAGGTTGAGGAACAACACCACCAAAAACTATGTTTTCTACTTCATCTTACGAGAGCGCAAGAAATGCTACTTGAACATAAAGAACCAAGATATCACCATGATCAAAACATTAAAGTTATAAATGTAGTATCGTATTTTAATTTTAATAGTCGGAAGACTATTGAAATTAATTGTATTAAAATAAAGAAATGACAGCATATTATCCACTTTTTGAGGAAGAACTTAAAGAAGGACCTCCTGGTATTCCAGGAATAGGGTTTAAACTGACACACGATGGTAATTACGATATGGAAGAAAAAATATTGAGGAATGCTGGAGAACCTACGGAAAATAATGACGTTACTACAAAGACATATGTAGACAGATGTAGGAAGGGTTTGAAGTCATCCATTCTAGATTTATCCAATAAAAGTTTAATTCTTTCAGAAAATGATCAGCAGTACGACGCAAAAAGAAAAAGAATTAGCAATCTCTTAAATCCGGTTGAGCAGTCTGATTCTGCAACTAGGGATTATGTAGATACAGTGGTTGATCTGTTACAAAGCAAAAGTTTACTGCATTCACCTCGAGGAAATTTTGATGCGAAAGGTAAAACGATAAATAATGTAAAGGATCCCGAGTCTGAGAAAAATGTTGTGAATAGGCGATATTTTGAAAATAATGCGTTAACACTCCATGAAGGTGTTTATGACGCAAAAAACAGAGAGATTATAAATCTTGCAGATCCAAAAGCTGAGCATGATGGTGTCAATAAACATTATTTTGAAACTAATGCTTTGATTCTAAAAGATGATTATTATGATGCTAACAATAAAATAGTGTCAAATGTCAAGGAGCCTGTAGAGGTAAACGATGTTGTTACTAAAAAATATCTTGATTATTACTGTATTCTATGGAATAAAATTAATAAAAATTATTATGCTCACAATCAAAGAATTTCAGGTGTGAAAAGACCTCAATATGATACAGATTGTGCTAATAAATACTATGTTGATACTAAGACATTCTGTGCTTCCACAGATCGAGGAGTAGAGTTTATAGGTAATGGTTTCAAAACTTTCCCGTTCAATACATTTACTTCAAAGCTTTTGGACTCAAACTTAAAGCTACCACATGAAATGTATATGAAGGTAACAATTTTCTTAGCCTGTGCCAACAGGAATGAGAAACCAAAGATACGATTTGAGAAAGGTAAAGAGCTC
>JAPDSC010078167.1:356365-383897 GCA_026290005.1 Latrodectus geometricus | reverse complement strand
CTTTATTCCAACCAAAACTGCTAAACATAATCATCCATCTAATAATATTGAATAATGATTAAGGGACGAGGTCGGTATCTGCGCTTGTGTTTTCCTCCACTCACTAAGTTACATCAGTGAAGGGGCATTGGATTCTATCAAAATTCAAATCTAGTACCTGATAAAGATGATCTTTGGTTGGGTTACTTACGAACCAGCTGCATCTTTGTCATGATTTGTTTTTACACCAGGCTACCCAAAATACTCACTAAAAAAAACTGGCATCTCAATATATAATATAATTTGTACACCTCTAAATTAGCTACCTAATAAGGTGTGAGTGCATTCTTAAAATAATTGGAAGCAACAAGGAAGGAATTCGATTCTATTGCAAAGAACATCGGAGTCAGCTTGTTTTATAACAAATAATTGATAAGCATTAATTGTTTCTGTCTATTAGAAAAACTGGTTACAGAAAATTCTAGAAATTTCAAGATCTCTTTGAATACCTTTTTTTCAAATGGCTTAACGATGACAAATTAATTTTTGAGAAAGAGAGATGATGATGGATGTTCTACTAAAATAAATCAAATAAAGAATGTGTGACAAATATTAACATTATGTAAAAAAAAAATTACACTTGACCCATCTTGCAGATGATTATAACCGAAACCAAGTTTGTATTGAAATATTTTAGTCGTTTAAAAATGAATGGCAGATAGTTTTTTTGTCAATTCTTTTAAAAAATATTCATAAACTTCGAAAGATTCTCTTAAAGTTTCTAAAAACTGTTGAGGCTACAACAAATCAATTTAAAATCGAAAATTGCAATTCAAGTTTTATAGCATTAATCAGGATTTTCAAGCGTCAACTTCAGTGTGAGTATTTTTTTATTATTATAGATTGATTATTTTTATATTAAATGCTGTAGGTTTTATAAGCAATCTACATACAAAAATGTAATTTTTATGAAACATTTGTTTGCTTAACCTGACTTTTTTTTTAAATAAAAATATTATTAGTGTCTTTTAATGGTTTGCTTTGGAATTGTATACATTATGAACATCATATGTAGAAATGTGTTTCAAAAGCAATTAAAATATTTTCTCTTATTGAAGTTATTTTCAAATTTATCCGAAGCTATATATGAATTTTTATATATATATTTAGCTATTTATTTAACACAAATGTGTGTGTGTGTGTGTGTTTTTTTTTAATTTAATCTCTCACAGAAAATACTAGATTGAAAGAAATGAAAGTTTAATATAAAATAGCGCGTAGTTTAATTGAAATGAAATAAGATTGTAAACACATTTGCTAATTGAGAAATAAAGGAAAATATATTTGTTTGAGACGTGTTTGTATCATCAAAATTCCATTCCCAAATAAAACTAATGAAAATATTTTAATAATTTGAACTGTCTCCTTATTGTAGATGTATAGAGTACACATGCTAAAAAGTTGATTTTATTCCTTCATTTTTACTTACAATCACAGTAATTCTCTTTATTTAAAAAATGCATCTCAACTTAAAATTTTGGTTTTCAAAAATGATTGTTGACAACTTTATAGACATTAATTAATTATAAAAGATTCTGTAAATATATATAATTGAAATTCGAGAATCTGAACTTGTCGAAAATATGTATCAAATATAAATATGTATTATGCTTAAATTAAATATATTTCATTAATTCCTATTTTATTTTTAACAAACTTTAAACACATTGAATATGTACATCAAATACTCAACAACTATACAAGGTACTTAATTTTTAAAATGTATTTAGAATATTTTCAAATGACGATAACTTTTAAAGTTTTAAGGTTGGCTATAACAAATATAAATTCACTATTTTCATTTCTATGCCAAATCTTTGTTCTTGTTCATAATTTAAATTAATCATCATGTAGCATTTATGAAAAAATGAATATTAGTTTGAGTGATGATCATCTATAAATAATGAATGATAGGGTTCAAAAAAAAGAAGAAAGATAGTTTTGAAAAGATGGTGTTTAACGAAGTATAAAATTTATAGCACATGCATACTATCAAAATCATGTATTTAAAAAACTCATCAAAGATGTAACTTAGTTAGTCTCTTAACAAATTGTCAATTTTAACTTTGGGCTAGTGATCATCTTTAAGAATTTGATTGAACGTATTTAAGGAAATTAGGAAGAAAAATGAAAAGGACAATCTTGATTTTATTTTGTAATAAATTTTTCAACATTTTCTATGAAAATAAAATTAAAATGGGGTTGAAAGAGTAATTATTTTTTATGCTTAATTTATTTAACTTTGATTATTTTTATGGCAACTATGTGTGGTCAATTGCAGTTTTTCTTTTAGTATTCCATGCGCTTGACGTACCAAATAGTACTACCAATAAGCGATGAAAGGCACTTGATCCTCATGGAGAACTAATAGACCATATGCAACTTTATTTAAATAGTTTGTTAGATGCTTGTTTACTGGTACAGACGTGACACTGATTAGTTTGTCCATTCGTTGATTTCTGGAGCATCCCGAATGACATGGAAAAATTCTTCTATACAGAGTCTCCATGATACTAGAATATTCCCACCTGCCGAGCAACTGACATCATGAAAATGAATTCTAATATGCTTAATGGATGCAAATGGATTTTGTGACGAATAGCACTTTAATTTAAACAATATAATAACCAAATTCATGTTAAATACCATGACGGTGAATGTATTTTTTCAAAATCCAAGTGCATTAACGAACTGCATAAATTACAAATATACCAAGCTCTTAGATATGATTTCAGCTTGGATGATTTCCTGCTGTTAACGTTTGGTACTTTTAACAGCAGTAGACACGTCTGAAGAGTGCTGCAGAAAAAAATCATTTCCCTCATTCAAGGGACTCCTGGAGATATGACAAACATTATTTATACATTGTAAGGCATGTTCAAGACGCCTATTAAACAGAAAACATGAATATTTTTCCTTGACTTCAAGATTAGCCTAGTAAATATATAGGCATTATGAAAAGGCTCTCGTTCATCAGCACTATCTTAAAATTTTTAAAATGAATTTTTCGTTCCTATACAAACAATATAAAATAATATTCCACTTGTCGACATTCAAATCTGTTTGAATGCATGCCATAGCTTATAGCAGCACTTATTGCAGCACGTAATCCCTAAACAAAATTTTGATTATTAGCACTTAATAATTTTTTGTTTAAAAATTAAATAGTTCCTTTATACTATTATACACCGTTTTTATATTCAGTTTCATTTAATTCGTATGATTCTTTCCCTATGTTATGAATTTTTCAAACACGAGTATAATTTATTTGTTGGCATCTAAGACCATAACATAAAATTGTAAGCGAAATATATAATCAGTATAGAAAATAACTCTGAAATTCAATTCTTTACGAGGTTAAATGTTAATGAAACAATAGAAAATTTTTCATACAAAGATATAATATACTTTCTTTAATAAATTAATAAAATTCTCATCTAATTTAATCATAAGGTAATGAATTTATACTAACAATAAAAAATTACAATAAAAAATAATTTTAAGAATGAAATTAATCTATATCAAGTAAATTCCTCTTTATAAACTTGTCACCTTGTTTGGAACTTTTAATCTCTTGGATAACGTTTTACTTGAAATTGATGTACATTCCTTCTGACACCCTGTAAAGATGCACATGTGGGTAGTATAAGCGTCGCTTTCTCAATTAAAATTCCCCCCTGATTTTAGGTAAACATCCTCTGCTTTATATCGTTGATGAATCTTTCAGAAATTTTAGAAATACGAAAGAGAGAGGATGTCCACATTCTAGAGTAATAATATCCGACAATAAAGGCTTAAGGAAACCTGTTAAATGAGTTTCATTAGCTCACCGAAATCAAGCTACCGGGAAAAGGCATTTGGTGTAATTAGTTTCTCCGCACTTTGATAGAGAGATATAACTGAGACCACACACAGAGAAAGAGATGTCTAGTACGTCATTAACTTCATTTAAAGAGCGTAATTCATGAGAGGTATGTGTGGTCAAGGGTTAATATTCGTCGTTATTTATCTATTCATTATAAATTTTCATCTATTCATTATAAATATTTCAATATTTATAGTGAATAGATGAAAATAATTTAAAGATCTTATTGTTATATGTCTATTTTTCTTACAAAGAGGAATTAAATTAAACACAATTTTAAGAAAAAATATTAAAATATATTTAATATATCTATTCCTATCAGTTTAAAATTTAAAAATTAGTAAGTTTAATCAATTTTTAAAATGTTCATGAATCAATCTTGTACGATATGGTTATCTTACTAATTAATAAATAATATTATATTTATTTATGTCATGTAAAATAACTGCACGATGTAAATATTACTTTTTATTCTATAAATTTATTTGAACTACATATTTAATTAATTTTAATTATATAGTAATTATTTTAATCAAATTTATTCTGAGGTATTATACATTCTTTATAAATGACTTTAAAAATAGTCCAATATGAAATACGTATGAATGCAAATTTTACTTAAAATAAATAAAATTATCAAATAAGATTAAAAATTTGAAGATTAATCAATAATATTTAAGCTTTTAAATTTGAAACACAAAAGCAGTTTAATTTAATTTATTTTTATCAGTTACTTGCACAAAAATCAATTAACTCATAAGTTAATTCCATAAAATACTATAGATTCATATTCCATAGATAAATTTCAAAAGGTTTTATAAGTTAAAATTATTATTTGTAGAAATATTTAATCTTTATTATGTGCTATAAATAATTATTTACTGATGCCAAAACAGAAATTCTAACTTTGGTACATGAATAATAAAAAAAAAAACATGCAAAGTTAGAACTAACTAATTAATCATTTTTTATTTATTATGTAATAATGATAGTTATTTATGCATTTTATTTATAAATTATTCTTTTACTAATAAAATAATATAATTTTTGAAAAAAAGAATAAAATATAATTTGTCTCTTCTTTCCTATAAATATATCCCATTTAAGAATTATCAATGAGCTTTATTTTGGAGAGAAATCACCTTTTATGTAGTATAAAAATACTTCTTGTAATCTGGTAGTAAGACAAATATGAAACAACATTCCCTATATATTTCCCATAAGTCTTATATTTTACATACATTCATTTTTTATTAAATTATTTTAATTAATCAACCAACCAACAATTATCATTTTCCTCTTTTCATGATAAAAATATAAATAAATGTTAGAGTGTTATGTGATTTTTTTAATATATGTATTTTATATATATAAATTAAAGTTGTACGTACGTAGTTCTATATTTTTTTAGATTTTTATATGCATTATCATGATATTTACATTAATTGTTTTCACAAATTCATTTTCAACATTACTTATATTAAGTTCATTTCGATACAAAGAATAATGAGAATCAAGCAAACGATGGAAATCTCTTCTATTCATTTTCTTACCCACAGGTTCGTCACAAAATCTCTGTGCCCTCATCAATTATGGAAATATCGTTTTCAATAAAATATTCGAGAAAGTCAATGCATGCATTTGCAGAAGTTAAGGCTCCGCATCCCGGCTTTCTTCCATTTTACTTCCGGCATATTCCAACAATCGAATTACGAATCTCAGTGTTCCCTTTCGTATTATTTAGAACGGTATAAGCAAGCGAATCTATTCTGAGGGTTTTAGGATCGCGGGTATGGAACAAAAATCCCCGTTCACTCTGACAGCTCCCCGCTCTAAGTAATCTGTGGAACTATTTTCTATGCTGCAAACATTTCCTCTGTCCCCACCCCCACTGCCTTCACTATGGCTATGCAGTGTGCATTAAGATAGAAAGCGTGGAAAAAAATTTGAGATTCCAGAATTGTTCCATTGGGGGCCATCAATGTGATGCATTTATTCCTTATAATACTTTAGTGTTGCATTGCGGTATTTTTTCTATATTGTCTGATCATCCCTAGTCGGGCCGGCCTTTTTATAGTTTGGGAGATCTAAATCTACGTAATAAGCTTGCCTTGGTGAATTGAGTACGATTTCGATGGTTTGTGGCTTGCAAATGAAATATGCTAGAAAATCTTTCTATTAAAATGGAGATGCATGAAAGCAATTTATATCTGCATATTCTGGCATTTGCATCAAAATCATATATTAAAATACTTAGGTGTATAAATTTATTTTACGAGATTGATTTATATAAATCTTATAATACTAGTATATCACTGAAGTACATGGTAAAATAAAAGAACAAGGATTTATGAAAATATATTATATTAAAATAATGTATATCTCCTTTCTATAATAAATTGAAAGAATCGTGCATTTTTAGGTCTCATTCTGTCAAATAACGAGATTGAAATGAAATTTTTGCCATATATAATAAATAATAATGAATCTAATATAATAATATCATTTTATTATTATATATCAAATATATAACATTCCAGATAAACTTAAAACATTAATATTTTTTATTTTAGATATAGATACGGAAAAAACATTTTAATAAAGAGACTAAAATTGAAATAAAAGAACAATTATTTGAATTTTTCTTTATCATAAAATTCACTGAAATAAATAAAAGTTTTTTAAATTACATCGAATTCCATTTAAAGTATTTTAACATAATTTTCACGATTAGTTATTTGGTGCTTTACATAGAAAGTCCTTAGATGTTCATTATTTAATACTTACTGATAATTCAATACAAAGATTTTTTTTTCACAAACTTTACTTATAAACTTTACAAAATATTTTTTTTTATTTTTAAGTATTTTCTTTCGATTTTGTTCCAGCTTCAAATTTATTTGTATATTTGAAATTTTTCAAGTATTTTCAATGAATTGTTGGTGATTTACAATTTTCTAAATAAAGTTATATGTCACCTTCAAATTCTATTATTAGATATGGTATCTCGAGGAAATATATATATATATATATATATATATATATATATATATATATATATATATATATATATATATCATTGTGGTTATTATTATTGATTTACAGATATGTTACTTTTCTTCGCTTTTTAATTTTTAAAAACTGTTTGTAATTTATTATGAACAATCACAAAAACGTATTATCAACTGTCTGTATGACTTACCAGCTGTTACTTCACGTAATAAACTATAAAAAGGCAATTAGAGTAAATTTAGTACAAGTAATAATAAAGGTTTTTAAAAATTGAAATTTCTGCGAATTCATTTTTAAGTGAATCAAGGATACTTAAGCAATTTCTATACGAACAATAATATTGGATATAAGAACTTTAAACAATAAACTTTAAATTTAAAACAATAAAGTTTTGATTAAGGAAATTATTAAACTTCAATGAATTCAAACAATAGCCACTTCAATATTTTTAGTTTAACCATCATTTTAGATTTAAAGCAAAAAAGACCGTAATAATATTATATCCAGGTAATTTTGGCAATATGATATTATTTTGACAGGACACAACAGAAAATAATTCTCACCAGAAACAAAATAATATCTCTTATTCAGAGAGAAAATTATTGAAAAATTATATTGGAATAATAAAGATTTTACCTGCTTTTTCTCCTTAAAAGGACCTTGATGTATGAAATATAGGATTCTGTTTTTAATAAATCGTAGTTATTGAATTTGAAAAGATATATGGATTTGAGTCCTATGCAGAATTGTATGATCTAGAGACACTTTTTTAACTAAGGTTTCATTAGATATTTTCATTTTCTTTTCACAAATTATTTAAATGAGATTATTAAATATTCAAATATTACAAATTTATGATCCATCATATGAATTAAAACTTGTTTCTGTTTTTGTTTATAATTCAGTCATTATAAAATATTTATTAAATTACTTATCCACACACTTAGTATGGAAAATGAACATATATTATCCAAAGCAAATCGAATTCTATTAAAATAAATAACTATTTTCAGAAATGTACATTTCTTACATCATATTGTATCCATTCAAGGTTATCTGCTAAAGTCAGATAGGTAATCCTCCTCGCATATTGCTGAGAAAATCCCCATATCCAAAGACTTAATTTTCCAGTAGGATGGATCTAGTCATGGGCTTTATAGATCATCTCCCATTGTTAGTTTTCCAATGAGCTTTGACAGCACTGTGAAGGTTATTGTAGTACCCAAATAGATAGTAAGAAATGATATTATGTAAAATTATATGGAATTATATAAGTGACTGAAATGTTTTGGCAACATTTGATGATAAATTACACACACACATACAATAAAAATAATAAAAATATTATAATCTACGTATCATGGAAATTGGAAAAGATGGATTTGTTTATTCTTCAATTCAAATGTCTTAAAGCATGCATAAAAAGAATATGAATAACATAATCTTCTAGAAATTTTATTTACTACTATTTATTAAATTTATTTACAATATTCGTTATATTGAAATTAATGTTAAATAATTTAATTTGTAAATTAAAAATATTTGCTTATACATAAGCATTTTCCTGAATCTATTGAGAATCCTGTAAGTATACTCAAGTGATAAACATCTGAATATTTGTGAAAATTTTTAATCTTTGAAATAAATTGTTCTTGAGCTACGGTAGAGGGAAATAATTTATATAAATATAATTACAACATTTTTTACATAACATTCTTTTTTAACTATAATATTATGTAAAATACTTTCTTCATATTATTATTCAAAAGTGTGTGGTTTCTACTACTGACTTCCCATTAGAATATACTTTCTACATATAACTTTCTATGAACTGGAAAATTAGAATATAGTAAATTTTCTATTTTTTGTAATTTTAGACTAGTACCATCTCTAATTTAAAGAAATTGAACTTAAAAACATGAGGAGAAAATGTTAATTCATTTAAATGATTAAAATAAATTCTATATATGTAATATATAATTGATATAAGAAAAAATATATGGTTTAATATATAGTTAGGTAAATATAATGTCTTGGTTCATTACATATTTGTTAAAAAAATTTTTATCCTTCAAAAATTTGATTAAACTGATTATTCTTACAATTATTATATTCAACTTATAAATGTATTAGCATTTGACATACTTTTTTTATTCTTTTTAAAAAATTCAGGTTATAAATATACATAATAACGAATAATAAAATTTCACTTCTGTGACAAAAAATTCAGCAGTATTCTAATCAAAACATTTTTCATATTCTTTAATAGAGATTTAGCACTCTAAATGATGTAAATCATATAATATTTAAAATTACAAAATATAATTATAAAGTATCATTCTAAAAATTAAAACAGGTATCTTTGGTATTCATATAATTTAATTTTCATAAAATAATTTGTAGCTTAAAATATAAACTCTAAATTAAATATAAAGATTAATTGGATATTAGAAATTATTTAATTAGATATTTTAAAGCCTGTCCTATAAAATTATTTTATCTGTGATTTAATAATAACTTTAATAATTTTTAAAACGGTAACTGATTCAGATACATATTTAAAATCTCATTGGTTGTAACTAAATTAATATAAAAAATTGCGTCTCTATAAATAGAGAATCCAATTAATGTTTAATGGTAGATATGAATAAATTGAAAAACAAAATTCCAAAGTTTTCAAGTAAAACAAAAAAATAAAGGATCGAAAAACTCGTAATGTATATGAAAGCATATGTAGTACTATTTAAGTAAAAATAATAGAAATAAAATATTTAATATTATTTTTCGATTCTTCCGATATTGTTTTTAATATTTATTATAAAATTTATGATTCCATACTTGTTATAAATTTTTAGATACCTTTAGAATCTCAAATTTTAATTACTATTTTAATTCGGTTTAAGCAAATTATCACATTTTTTGTGATTAATCCTTTCATTTTAGAATGTTGCATTTATGTATCATATATTCATTAATATTCGTAATGAATATTCTATTTAACTATTAATTATGTTAGAAACTTGATTCAATCAAATATTGAGCTTCCTAATTTAAATTTCTGAGCAATATATATTTGAAAATAAACCCTCATTAATAGGAAAATATGAGAACAAAATTACCAATTATTATTTTATACATTATTAATACTTTTTAAATAAATTTTACATATTTCTTTTTCAAACTAAATCAAACATATGAAAAATAAAAAAGTAATTCTAAATTAAAACTACTTCCATTTCATTTTTATTATATTCAGTTTGTTAACATTCCTATTTAATGGGGTAACTATAAATTCTCCTAAATCAAGATAGAATTCTCCTTCAATAGATACAATCTAAAGCTGTTCTTGCTTGAGAACCGAAGGCGAACCAAATTGTGGTTTAGTATTTGGATTACGACTTCCTGGAATGATAAAAATCAGCGTTTTATGGATTGTTTACTGGAAATAATTTAAAGGTTACTACTATAATATTGGATGATAGCTGTAAAGATGAGAAATATTGACAAATAGAATGGGTACTTATGTTAAAATTAGGCTATAAAGTGGTATTCTAAACATCAGTGTAGATAAGATATTGAAATATGTTTCAAAACATCTCATTTTATTTTCAAAATAAAATATATCAAGTTCTAGGAATGAATTTATTTGTAAACATTTCTCCATTTGTAAAAAAATTACTTCAATTGAAAGATTGAGGTTATTTGATATATTATATAAAAATATTTTAAAAGTATTGAAACATCAAATAAGGAATTTTGTATTATTGAAACATGCATACATATGTTTACAAGTATTATTAAATTCTTTTAAAAATATTTTTTATTAAAAATTTATAGAATTTTATAACCATCGCAATGCATTAAAACTATTTAAATAGATTTCAATTAATATTCCATAAATGAAATTAACAAACCAACAGCATAGTAAAATGTTTAAAATGTGGTGTAAAGAAGCTAATTTTAAACTAATGAGGTTAATTTGAGATACTGGATATAAGATTAATGGATACTGTTTTGTTATTGGATATATCTTATTAAAACTAAGCTATATTTTTACAAAGACATAGATATTTTATTGGTCATTTGTTAGCAGAAGATTTAACATTTTAATTAAGTTTAGGAATTAATTATATATTTTGAAGTCGCAAATATATATTTTAATTTGTGTTATATTTTACACAAAATTGTATGTCCTTTCTAGAACTCTTTATCTCACTCAAATAGAAAAAGTTAAAAAAATGAATAGCACATTTCTGATTCTACTGTAAATAGGAAAAAAAGCTTACGAATCCATTGTAAGTTTTTCATTACTTTTGAGGTAATTAATACTCATTGCACCAATAAAGAATCGTATTTAGTTCATATTCGTCAATCTGATGTCTGGGTTTTTTCTATTTATTGGTATTTTGCAATTTTTATTTATCTATCTTATCAAATACATTTTTAAATTTCTATTTAATTGTTCTTTAAGCTTCACACTAATGATTGGTTATTTTATTATTTGTTATTTTTGTTAACAGTGAGACACTTTTCCGTTTCAAAAATAAAATTCTATGAAATCAACTACTGAAGAGTTCCTCAAATTTCATTCCATTGTTTCATTTAATTAGGTACAGAACTAAGTATTGAATCACAATATTTCTGAAATCCTGTGAACATTGACTATTTGAGAACATTGACATCAATGATATAACGTGTACACCTGTCCACATATTCTCTTTATTTGCAACTACCATGGTTAACATTATAACTTGATATTGTTTGTCAGGATAGTATTGTAAAACTATAAGCAATTCATATTGCTTATTGTATATTGCAATGTATATTGTTAAAAAATAACTAAAACACTGAACTTTTTTTTTTCTAACGGCAGGCATCCTTGAGCAAGTAAGTACATTAGCCCATTTGCCGCAACAAGGCCGGAAACTGCTACTCATTTTATCGTTACCCGGTGGGCACCTGTGAACCAAATCACAGAGGTACGAGTAGCATCGCCCACGCCACACCACCACAAACTCGTTTATAGGGTGGGCCACATTCATCCATCACCTGAGGAAAGGGCAAGAAACACAGAGAGAGAAAGAGAAAGTACATCCATGCTCGAGCCAGGATTTGAACCCAGGTCCTGCCCATCCGTAGTCAGAGACTGAACTTACATGTGGGAATAATATATAATAATTTTTACGAAGATAGGCATCATTTTTAAGAAACCGCCTTTATTTCTAATAATTTTCTGTTAATGAAGCAAAGAAGTCAAAAATCTGCTTCATAATCTGTGTGTGATAAAGTACTGAAATAATACCAGAATATCAGAACACGAAATTATATATTTTAAAACCATTAAATTCAATTACTTAATTGAAATATTATATTAAATATGAATAAAATATAACTTTAATCATTATGACACATTTCGGTGTACATTAGTACGTTGATAAAATATACACTGTTATCGTGGTTTAATATTCATTATGCAAAATTAGATCATATTGTTTAATATACAATGTTTACTTTAAATTTATTTGTCAAAGTACATGAATATAAAGTATGATTACTTTCATATTTGTTGCATATTGTTTTTTTGTACTTTAATGTTTTGATATAAGGAGGATTTATAAAATAGTATTTTAAAAATAATAAAACAAAGAAAAATTATAAGGATTTAAGGTTTTAATTAATGCAATTCAGTTTAGTGCTTTTCATAATTTGAAAGGGTTTTTGCTTCAAAATGTCTTTATGAGTATAAGTGTTTTATCAATATCATTGCTAAAAATAACTCATTTCTAATAACTTGCATGACTTTATTGAATTAAAATAGTTTTTGTCTTATACTAAAGGTCGCTTTCATATTTGAATTCATTTTGTAAGTTATTTAGATCTTCGCATGGAACTTTGAATTTTATGATACATTTATTATCCTTTCATTTTTTTATTCTCTGCCACACCCTTCAGTCAACATTTTTTATAGATGAACAAAATAAGTTAATGGAACTAATTCAATTTTTATGACCTTATTATTGACAAGAAAAATCAATAAACTTGTGATGTAACTCAACGTTCATGTATCATGATATAGGCTGATGTTATCGATTTTATGGTTCTGTAGTGCTTTTAAGTAATTTTAGAAAATGTAAACTATAAAACTATGCATTTTAACACTATCAAAATACTGATAAACATATAAGGTTATAATGGTAGCTTACATTAAAAAAAAGAAAAACGTAAGGTATATTTTCATGCTCATATTTGAAAGGTATGGATTTCTTTATGTAAACTCGCTAATAAAATGTATTTTAACTTAACAGAAATAACGATGTACTTGGCTCATCTACCATCTATAAAATAATAACTGTCTGTCTAAGGATTTTTATCGAGTACCTTAATATATAAAAATTGAATATATACACAATTACATTATTTTCTTCTAAAAAATAATTGAATCAATTTGGTAACTTATATTCATCATTTTTTAAATGTTCATTTAAAAGAATTGATTTTTGGAAATTATGAAGGGAGAATATCAAGGGAAACAAAGTTTCATTCTCTAAATTGAGAACTTTAACTTTACAAAGTAGTATATTACTTTCTAATTTGGGTTTTGTATCAGGAATTTCAGTTACTTTCTTATCTGAATTAATTTCGTATAAATCAAAATGTATATATACAGCTGCTTTATTACTCAGTTACAAGAACATAATGTCACATTTTTCAATTTTTATAGCAAACATTCCATTATGATAAATACACATTTTTAAGAATAAAAATTTCGAAATTTCTTATATTTTCTTAAATATTAGGCAATACTCATTTTTTTTAAATTTTAGTGCATAGAAATACATATTTCCTCGATAATATTTTGACGACATACTGATAACGTACGAAAAAAATATTTCTTTGATGATATGTTTTAATTTTGGATGAAAGCAATTTTTGCATTAAAATCTTGAAACTGTTTATTTATTTAAAAATTAAGTTCTTAAGTTACTTGTCATATGTTTAAATAATTTATTAAATTTTATTCAACTTTATTCAATTTTATTCTAGTTTTATTTCAAGAATGCCAATAAAGTTAAGCAATAAAAGAAAAACTAGTTCTGATGTTTTATTAAGTTATTCTAGATTTATATCATGAAAATCAAATAAATAAAATTTTAAAATTTGTGTATCTTAATATGTTTTTATTGATTAATTTGTGTATCTCAAATATCACATATGAAATTCAAGAAACTATTATACAACTATACTTAAATAATACAAACTGGTATAAGAAAAATAATATTAACTATTGAAATGCTGATGAAACAAATGCTTGATTCAAAATAAAACAAGGACTGAAAGTACAAATAAAGTGATGTTAAAATTTCAGTATATAATTTAAATCATTTAATGCGAAAAATCAGAATAAAAAAAATTGTAATTGAGTTTAGAAGTATTAAAAAAATAATGCGATGAACAAATAGTGCTAAAATTTAATTTACGTTCAATATAGAGTATGTGATTTTTTTAAGGAAAATAATGAATACTTTAAGTACACAATTAAGAAAGCTTTTACGTTATAGTAGTCTATTGTTTAGTAAATGAAGGAGTAATTGTAATTTAAAAAACGTGGATAATCTTTTTCAAAAAACAATCACAATATTATTGCTTATTAAAAGTGTTTTTCAGTAAAATCGTTCTTAGCATGCTTCAGCAATATTAGATGATAGAGAAAACCATATCATATGAAGTCCATGATTAATGATTTGGTCTTGCCTATTTACCAAGATCTATTGCAAAATATAGTCAAGAATTTATCTCAATTACAATATTAGTAAGAGTTTCAAAGTTGCAAAACAGATTACATATGGTATTGATGGACATATTTTCCATCTAATAACAGCTGTCAAAATTCTGGATAGATAATATTAGATGATAGAAAAAACCATATCATATGAAGTCCATGATTAATGATTTGGTAAAAACATAGAACAGGTCTAAACTATATACGAGAACAGGTCCTTTTTGTTATGCTGACGTTTTTTACGTGTAATGTGGATTAAATAAAAGTGTACTTAATTTCAGAACAACATATACAATATCAACATATTATCTACTACAATAGCAATAAAAATTCAAAATGGTTTTCTTCTTTTTCCAGATTGGTAGTTATATTTCATAATATATATATGGAAAATCCTTTCTCAAGAGGTTCAGAACCAGACTTACTGAATAATGAAAACAGAAATGAAAATGAAAAATAAAGTTTTAATCATTTATCTGCAATGTATTTAAAGAAAAATTCATCAAAAAATTCTTCAACATTTTTGTAATTAATTCAATACTTCAAACATTGGTTTAATAAAAGCGATAAAAAAAATAAGGCTTACTGTTAATCTGATATAGAATGCTAAAACTGATTGAAACATCAAAAAGATAATTCTAGCTATGATGAATTTCATTCTTTCTTTATTACTCAAAGAAAAAAGTTGCTTTTATAATCGATTAGAAGATAAAAGAAATGTTCTTAGCTCCTTTACTGTTACTTGACCTCTTAACTCACGTATTTTTCCCTTTTTTTCATTCTTTATTAATACGTTGAATCTTTTCCCCATGTCCACGCATGCCAAAGATAACTTGGGGAAGTGTCGTTGTAAAAATCCCTGTCACATCAGATTCTCCTGAAAACTACAATTCTTTTTTCTTTTAGAAAAGCCCCTTTTATGGTTTCTGAATCTGAGCCTTTTATTATCGATTAGATTAGATGTGTAATTGGATTTACAAACAGCTTTTTTTTGTTTTAATACTTTACTGCAATATTTATTTTCAGTACCTAAAGACTCCTAAGTTTGAAAAAATTTCTACCTAGGCAGTCTTTTTCGAATGCTTTATTTTGTCAATGAATTTACCAAAAAATTGTGATGTTAGTAGAACAAAGTTGATTTTTAAATAAAAGTATTTGTATTCAGTACTTCTTAAAATCTGTTTTTATTGAAAATTTAAACTGAAAGAATACATTTATATAATTATATTTTCATTTTAATGAATATAATTACGTGATAATATTTAATTTTTACTGTGAAATAACTTAATTAGTGATGGAAAGTCTAAAAATATGTTATTTTTTGTTCTAATTTACAAAAATAACTTATAAAATTAAAAATTTGTATAATAAATATATCTTTACTAAATTATGTTCTTCATTTACTTAAATTATAACCAAGCATTCCCTCATTTTATATATTTTGATACAAATATTTTGTTTATGAGTTCTGTATCTAGTTAAAAAAATTAATTTTGAATAAAAATGATACAATTAGAAGTAATTATTATTTAATTAATTAAAAAATTAATTTTTACTAAATTTTTTCGTTAAACAATTCCGGTTATAACTTAATCTGTAGAGATAAGTATTATAGATAAGTAGGTAGAGATAAGTAGGTAGAGATAAGTATTATATTTAAAGCATGAAACTAATGATAAAAATTTGCATAACTCAAACGTTTACTGTTCTATAATGCAAAAGTGTATACTTTTATTTATTGAGTCTACTTTCTTCAAGTTTCAAATTAAAAATTTTTTTATAAGTATCTATACTTTACCAATTTAATTAGAAAAATAGAGAATAGTTTTCATTTTTTTATATTATTTTCATTTTTGTACATTTATTTTTGACATTATACTAAGTATTTACGTTTGATGCAATATAAGATAGTATAATAAAAAAAAACTCGAAAAATTTTAAACAATGATGCATTCATCAATAAATTATCCGAAACCTTAAGCAGAGCTACTAGATTAAACATTTCTACCATAGATTTTGGATAAGTTTATTTTGCCTTTAGACCATTTTTAAATTATTGTAATTATTTATTAAATTTTGCCCTTTGCATATATTTTCAATTTTTTTAGTTTAATTGTATCAATAAATTCAATTTAACGTTGCGATCTCTGATTAGCGAAGTTGATTAAATTAAATTCCTCAGAAATGTTCAAAATCATTTAAAAACAAGAAAATATCTTATATCCAATAGAATAATTATTCGGATTTTCTTTTTAAAATTATATTAATGTTATAGCTCACACACTTATAAGGAACTTTACAAATGTATAAGATAATGATATTATTAACTTTGAATAAGTTTTTCAAAAATAACCTATGTAAACAAAATTTAGAATATTTAATACATCTTTACATGATTGTGGTCTTAATTTATCTTTATAACAATGATATACTTTTTTATTTCATGTAAATATGCCTTAATATTATAAATATCCCAAGAAACCTTTAACCTTTAAGCAACGAATTAAGATTTTAAAATTAACAAGCATTGTACTTTTGCTTTTAATTTCAAATCTTGTTAAAAATGTTTTTTTCAATTATTACAGTTCTTTCTAAATTAGAACTTTTTTATGTAAACATAGAGATGTAATATTTTTTAATCATAATTTTAATGCTAGATAATATAATAGGAAATTTCAAAATATTTACGGTGAAATGTTTATTTCAATTATAAAAGTAAGTCAATTTATAAATTTTTTTAAATTATTTTATTTATAATTATATATCATCATTGTATTTAAATGTTTTCCCTATTTTTAGTCAAAAAAGTTCGCAAAATTTCATTGATTATCCACAATGCACATTATAAGTATATAAGAAAGAATTTTTTAGATATTTGTAATAAATGAAGAACAGATGATAACAGTTCATAATTGCAACAAAAACTACATACTGTCCTCAAAATTGTTACTTAAGTTGTTATAATGTGGTTTCATGGCATAAATACAGTATTTCATAACTTTTAATACCAACTTTTTTTTATAAAAAGAATCCTTCACACATGATGAAAAATATAACAAAAGAGACATACAAGATTGAAAAATATTCAACACCTACATTTCTTAATTTGCTTTCACAATGAATACATTGGAAAATTAATCAATTTTTTCTTATATTTTCTTAATTTTATATTTATTTCGATATTTGCTGTTTTTTCATAAATATTTTCCGATGATCATAATAATTAAGAAAATAGCATTTCGAGGAAATAAAAATTGTTGCTTAATAATAACCAGAGGATGAAATATTTCCTGGCAATGGAATAATTTTATATAGACATGAGAATAAATGCTGCAATTAAAAATTTAAAAATGTATAAAATAAATAATGTATTTATGTTCTTTCTTAACTAGCACAAATATTTTTCATAGCACAAATATTTTTTATATTGAGTTTTAATGTGTAAAAAGATATGAAGTATTTGTATGAGTTTTTTTTTCTTAAATTTAAATTAAATTGAATATTTTATGGATAGAATTTACTGGACAAGCAGTACTTCTCATCAACCTATTAATTATTTTGAATCGCTATAAATCGTTCCTATAACCAATCTTTTAGATCAATTTAAAACTGAGTGATTGAAAAGTACAAGATTCAAATATAAAAACATTAATCTCTTTTTGACATTTATAAAATGTTACAGCAAATGACCGTCAACCGTAAGGGATTCCCAAAAATTTTTGTTGTTTAATTTAAATCGTGAAACACTTTAAACTGTGTGAAGTCAATTAAATTATCTTTTTAATATTTATTCAGTTTATGTCTACAAGAAAAAAAAATTCATTTCCATAGGTGTCACAATTTAATCCCTCACTTTATAATTTCCATTATGAAAAAATTTATTTTTTTATGATATTCAAGAAGTAAAATACAATAATGACATCCTTTTGAGAAAAAATTTCTTTATTTTTCACAGGTGTACATAAAAAATTATGGAAATGAAAATAAACTTCTAAAGTTAAGAAACGATTTCCGTTAAATATTTTACAAAAGTGATTTCAGTTGTAAGAATATTAATTTATTGATATTTTCATTCACTGTCCGAGATGACCTTGTTGGTTAGGGCGTACTTTCTTGTTATCGGTAGATAGTCAAATCCCGACCCAATCGAATATCCTTAGAGTTCGCTAATGTAGGCTGAAATACGTTAAATATAACATAGTAGCAATGTCCTCCATGTGAAATGATACCTCCTGGGATCTTCTGCTTGGTCAATGATTCTCAATTTCTAAGACTCACTTCCTATACTACAACTGCACACCCACTGTGTGCCCCATTATATAAGGCACCATCTCTTCTCCCCTTGCAAGTGGTGAAAGCTGGAAATACGTGTAACTGGATATAACAACAATAAATTTTATTCACTATCACTCATGAACTAAAATCGTAATCTTAACTTAGGCTAATTTATGTATATTGTCGCATGTTTAGCAATATTCTTTTGGTGAACCCAGTCCTTATAAAATCTATTTTCATATGATATACGTCCAAGGACAATATTTTTCATTAATTCTCCCTAACTCTATCTAAAACTTCTAATATATTTCATTACAATTTAGTCATACTACCATGTAAATTTAGCAAGAATTCTGAATCATGTTTTTTTATACCATTAAAAAAGGTAAATAATTAAATAAAATTCCTTCTTATATTATACATCTGAATAAATTGACCTCAAAGATCGAGAAAAGATTATTGTGGTTATAGGCAAAAAGTTACGAAAATAAATGTTTTTGAATCTTGGTAATTATAATTGGCATTAGTCCTTATTAAAATTTTCTCATTAGAAAAATATTCCGTATTTGCAGATAAATAATATTCATATTTTTACTGAACTTCACAATAAAATATGAATTAGATGAAAATTGATATATGTGAAACAATTTTTAAACGAAACACTTATTTTTTTTAATTGTATAAATCAATATTTTGAGTTTCTATTAATAGATTAATCATAATTGCACACCATATATTATAAATGTATAGCCAATTGACAAATTAATAATTAATATTTCCATTTCTTAAAATTTAATATTCACTGCAAATGACCATGTAAAAAAATCTTTGTTATATAACGTAAAAAATCAATTCATACGAAAGGAATTGCTAAGACTGGAGAAAAACATGGCGAATTTGAAGAACAATCTTAGGAAAATTTATTAAAATTTCAATCAAGTGGATTATTTATTTTAGAGTTGGGTCTTCTCAAAGTAAAAACAAAATCAATAAAAAATTAAGCCACACCTAATATGGGTGCAAACTATTCCCCGGCACATGATAAATTGATAAAATTATTAAATGATGTCCTACAAATTTTTTTTTGGGCAATGGGTTTCAGCTAAAAAATTCCAGGATAGTTTCTATATACTACTTTCCCATAACATCCCAAATGAGCTTTATGAAAATAATATAAGAAATCTTAGATGTAGTCAAGTAAATGTTAGGCAAATTTGTATATAATTTATGTTACCAAGTGTTTAGTGATCAGAGCATTATTTAAGTGAACAGTAATACCAGGGATTCACTAAAGAATTGATAATATCCTATCTAGTTACTAAATGCAGCTAATTCCTTTATAATTTGAACCGCAATCCAGTGACGAGATTGACACTTGAGCTGGCCTCATTAAGAGACATTAGCAGAGAAACATTGTGACCACAACCTGTTTAGTGTTCATGATGTATCTTTTGCTGTATCAAGAAAACTTATTTCCTGATAGAATCGTGGTATAACGACGCCTTTCCCAACCAGACACTGTAGGGTTTTTTACGTGTTATTAGATTCAAAACAATTTAAAGATAAATTTTAAGCATTTAACCAAGAAAAATAAAAATGGATGAATTATATTATTTATAAGAATTTAATTACTTTACAAATTCATATGAACTGGAAACAAATATAAACCAAACTTCATTTTCCATTAAATATTATTTTAAGACGATAAATCATTAAGTTTTTTTGCATTTATCTAGTTATTTTTAACCATTACATAAAATCTACAGTTTTATAACAATGAATTATGTTAATTATTTTTTCTTATCAATGACAAACAACCTGTTCACATCTTGATGCATAGTTTGTTTTTTTAACTGCTTTACTTATATGTTTTGTATATAAATGCATATATTTATGATGATACTTGAGTTGATACCCCCTCCCCTGCATCTCCCATTAGTTAAGGAGCAATAGTTTTTTTTAAAGGTAAGTTTCTCTTTTACGCTAGTCCTTTATTGGGTTAAATAATATCAAACAAAGTCGATTTCTTTACTGATGTAATGCTCGCAATCACATACAACCTCACTGAAAGTACTCCACTCTTTATTCATACTACTCACAGACAGTTCTACTGTATTTTGTTGGTTGATGATAAGCAATATTAAGTCACTATGCCAGAGGACGCTTTGCTGCAGTTGTTTAATTCATCATAAGCTAAATAATTACGTAATCGATCACAGAGTAAAATTTGTGAGTTTATTTTTATCTCATGAAGCAACCCATTGTAAAAGATTTATAGAAATCGCAAAATAAGCAGATACGGCTTTTTAGATACCACTTGAAGTAGTGTAATACCTGGTAATTTCTCTGCATTTTTGCTGAGATTTAGATTGTAAATGAATATCTGCAAAATACAGAATTAACCATTGTACCTCATCAGTCATACACATTTTAAATTCTGCGTGACAAATTTAAATATTATCATATTCTCATGCCCAAGAGAAAGCGATGGTACACTGAACCAAACATTAGTCCATCATGGAGAAAAAAAAGTTTGATGTGTAATAAATTTTAAAAGATCCACAATAACCCAGTTAATATAAAAGACGATTATGCTGATTATTCTCAATTTACAAATCAATTTCGTCATTCAAACTTCTTATCACATTGTGAGATTTTTTGCTATGTTAAGGGGTTTCAATAGAAAGAAATAGGCAGCCGAATCTCTATGAAAAAAGTGGTCACTCTATTAATTTTGAAATAAATTGAATAAATTTAAATGCTTTATTATTTTTTAAAAAAATGAGTGTTTTTCTTCTTACAGAAATAAACTATTTTATTTCCAGCCAAGAATTATTTTTAAATACCATCTCAAGGAAACGATATAATGTCCTATCATTGGCAATTTTTTTGGCGCACTCTTTGGCGTTCCTCCTCCCGATCCGATGATGCAACCCTTGCCAAGTCGCGTGGCAGAGAAGTTTTCAGTCAGTAGGAAATAATCAACTGAAAGTACGGAGGGATTGTTTGAGTATGACCGGTCGCGGACTTTCTATAACTCGTTGTAGGCACGTGCCTCTTGTTTTGGAAGATTGATAAGCGGGAAAGTTATTCGGGCAATCATCATTTTGTTTATTCTTATCATCTCAAGAACAGGTCAAGTAAAATAATTTTTATTCCAGTAATATAAACATGACAATGAATATAATGTCTGAGAACGATGAATTAGCGAAGTTAGTGGATGGAGCTTACAAAGTCAGTATTTTTGTTTATTATACAAAATTTTAATCTGATTAAGTTTTTCATATTTATATACAGTTGTTTATTAGTATCAGTAAATATGTCAAGAGTTTAGAGATAATTTATAATATATGGTTTCAAATATCTATTATATATACAGAATCGAAACTTGGGAACTATGTACTCATTATTATTATAAACAGCAATATTTCATAATCTTACTGTCATTTAATTATATTTGTGTATATAAATTACAATTTATCTCAGATTATAAAAAATAATTGTAAAATTATATGCAATGAAATTACAATTGATACTTATTGTGGCAATTATTGTTGTTTTGAATAATGATAAATTTGATCTAAATAGCCTATAAAACCATAATCAGCATAAAATTGAATATAGTTTTAAGAACAGCAAACTAGTTCAAATTTGATCAATTTTTCCTTAAAATATTTACTCATTATAAAAATTCAAATTTATCATTCAGATACTTCAAATTACTTAAGAAACATTAAGGGATAAAACTTAATTGTTATTTTCTATAATTCTTAAATTTGTACATGCATTAATTAATTACAATAAAAATAATTTAATGCTCTGCCATTTAAAATAAGCCATAGTTTTATTTTGTATATTTTAATTAGTAATACTAAACTTTTTGATAAAATTTTTATTTATTTAATAGTGTTTTAATTGCTTGTAACCAATTCATTTTCATAAATATTTATATGAATTAACTACTTTAAACTTTGAATTACTCAGAATCCTTATTTACAAAATTCGTAAAAAATGCCTACATTTTTAATACCTAAATATTTTAGGACATTTATTACTATATTTAATTTTTATGTACTTTTCGTTGTCATATCACAGAAATTTTTAAAGTGATAAAATTAAGATCCTGATTATTTTGAAAAATACTAAATTTTAAAAATTATCACTTAATGCTAGACTGGCACAAACTAATGTTAATAGAGTAGAATATATACTCAATATTGGGAAATCATTTTATCAATTCTTATGATTTAAACACTTAAGATTTTCAATAGTGTATTTTAAGAAACGTGAATCGTATATACATTTATGTGATTATTTGCATTTATTAATAATACATGGTATTATTATAAGCTTTAATCGCAAGCGAAAGAATAGGAATTTATCTTCACTATTTTAGTGAAAAATGATTGTTTCAATATTTTTGACTTGTTCAAATACTTTTGACAGTCTTGCAATGAATTGAAATCCAACTTAAACTAATTTTCGGTTAAATTATTTTAGCTCTAGGGTTAATTTTTGTAGACTGTAAGCAAGGTTAAAAATTATAAATACTCTTCTAAATGTTTTGATTACATCTCGGTGTTTGTGCCGAATATCGTTACAACACTTATTTCTGAAGCATTTTGTAATACAAAAATTAAAATATATAAATCATAAATCCAAACGTATATCACAAAATTCCATGGGAGATCTAAAATCTAATTGTGCGGTGCCTCCACTTTCAGATCAACCTGTGTCAATCTTTCTATTTCAATTGCTAGCTCTCCAAATACGAACTATAAAAAATTCACAATTAACATATTGTCTACAATATGATCGTTTATCCTTATTAAAATTCTGTCAAGATGCAAATAATTTAATGAAATAAGTAAAAATTTCCGATTTATGAGACTCACACTTTTCTATAATTTGAAAAACTATCAAAAAAATTTCAAAGTTTTAAAAAATAATCCTTTTCTTAAGTAATCCTGATATGTCAATAGTATTTTCCAAAAATGGTATACTTTATTGTTACAAAGATAAATTCATTTCTGTAGTATTTCATTAAATTTTAAAAACATTTTATCATACCTGTTTAAATACGATAAATTCATACACAAGTAAAAATTTTAAGTAGTGGTTATAATTTTAATGATTTAAATGTTATATTAATGATTTTAAAGTTATCCTTTACTGAAATTTCTAGCTATTTATCATAATCTGATCTATATAGTTTTTTTAAGCATTTTAAGTTTCGATTCTCAGCTTGTTTAACAACACATTGAAGGACAATTGTGAATGTATTCAAAATGTAACTTCATAACTTCAACATCCTAACAAATACTTACATTTGTTTACTCTAATATAAATACGTATACATTTAAATTATTATTTTTTGGAATCTATATTACTTTATTGATATTCCTATAATGCTAATGTAAAATTTACAAATAATACTCAGACATTGTAACAAAATAAGATGTCTTATGAACTTAGACAATAAAGTGATTTTAAAATTGTTTACAAACAAACAATTAGTAATATAATTTTGATACTATTTAGGCGTAAATTTATCATACTTATTTCAAAATTTATGTTTAAAAATATCAATCTTCCACTCAAATTCAAAGTATTTACAAAATATTTCCGTCTTTTTTTTAATTTTGTCAACATTTACTATGGTCAAAAAACTAAAAAGAGAATTTCTTTTATGAGATCACGTTGGTAACTTGTATATTGCTCTGGTTTCCGGATCAATTTCAATCTGTTCAATTCCCAACTCAGAACTAATATAGATATTGACCAAATTAACCCTCATGTATAACATTAAAATTACTGCAAAAATTTCTTCTCTATTAAATTGCGAAAAAAATTATCGAAATATTTTCAGCTTCGATTATTGATATTAACTAGCTCTGATGAATCCTTTGTTAGTAAAGCATTATACGAATAGTACTTCCTAAAAAGTATAATAATTTCTTAAAGTGATATAGCGGTGAAACTTAAAATATCAGTTTTACTGTAGCATTTTTAACTTCAGATTTAAACCAAGACAACAAATGCCGAATTAAAAGCTTTCTATTGAAATAATTAATAGTTTATGGTACAATGTATTGAATTCTATACTGGTGTAGTTTGGCAAGGATAGATTTTATATTGGTAAATTTTTCAATAAATTTCTTTGACTGATTGAAAGTTAGAAGATAAAATTATTTATAATACAGCTATATTTTCGATATACCTCATACAAAATGAACAATATAAATCAAAGATTTTTCATAGATGAAAGGGGTAGAATTAGTATAAAAAGAAGTAAAATTTGAATAAAGGAAAGTTCTTATAAAAAAATATATTTGCTTAAAATGAGCTCAAATCATAAATGTAAGTTTTTAAATGTATATGGAAACGATTATTTTAAAAAAAATTATACCCATAATAATTTCAATCATCAACACAAGTGATTTAGCGTAAAAACAAGATTTTTTAATTTTATGGGAATGGTTACATTTTTTTGGAAGAAAATTTATAAAAATCTTTATTTGGTAGTTACTTTTTAAAATATATGCTTCTTATGAAATGAAATCATACTACATATGATATATTTATTCATTTTACAACTTTAACATCTCAACGACACATTTACTACATACTATGGTATATTACCCTTTAGAGCATCAATATCAGGAATTATAGTTCCAACACAATTGTTATGCTTTTACTTATAGCATACTTCAATGATTCCTCATTTGATGAGCTTTCTAATTACTTACTGAAATAGCTTATTAAAAATTATAATTTTCTGTTCGTTATGAAGACGCGTGTGATTACTATTGTGATATCACTGATATGAATGATCAATATGAAATTAATAGATTTGTGCAGCAATATAGGGGCCATCTCTTCTCTTAACAAGATTGTAAAAACATATGATTTCAACAGTGTCAGGTATCATAAAAAGCTTTCCCACAAGATATTATTTCAATGGGTACCTTCACATTGCGGTACTTATGGGAATGAGATGGCTTTTATGCTTGTGAAAAAGGTCGACATGGTTCTCCAAAAGCCAAAAACAAGTGCAAGCCTCCATTCTATAAAACTTCTGACATCGCTAACATATCAATAGATTTTTAAACATTTTGCCTCTCGGACTAGTGAGAGCAAGTATTGGAGTGTTCACTCAAAAACCCAGCTTTTCATCCTGACCACCCGTGAACAGTTACGTCTTTTAGACTATTCACGTTACAGGACTGTCTACAGAATTATTTATTTCGCATTGGATTAGTTGATTCGCCATTGTAAATTTTATGTACTAGTAGACAGCCAATGATAGCTAAACATTTGAACAAGTGTGAAGCAATGGCAATTTTTTCTTGTAGATTTCAGCGCTATTGACAAGTAAGGTGTTTAATGACTAACGATCAATGTAACTGGCATTTGACAAAGAAACGTCTATCTAGGATGTAGTTTGTAATGATTAAGGTCCATTGTAAATTGAAAATTATAGTTGATTTTTTTCTTGTACATAAAATTATAATAGAAGAACAAAACAAATTCATTTCGGCTTTTTATATTTTGACATCACGTGATCAACTGCCTAAAATTGTAAGGTATTCTAATGTTCATTGTATAATTACCTTCCTCGAGCACTTTTCATAAATAGTGGGCTGTATTCACTAGATGTAAGAGAAGAAATTAGAAATTCCTCAGTACGCATACCGACGAAAGTACATACAGAAAGAAGGCAGAGGCGCAACATCAATTTCCGGTTGTTCAGCTAACCCGGGATCATTCGTTCTGAATTACACTGTTCTACCACTAAGTTATGGTGACCTCAAACTTTGATGTTTTTAAAGACATGGAATCTAGACGTTAAGTGAGGAGTCCTGTTTGGATTATATTTCACGTGTGCACATAACGAAGTTTTAATTTCCTTTGGACCTTGCGCCAGACAACTCAATCAGCCCATGTGTGCATAAAAATCATAGAACTTTAAGCCAGCTCAAGCATCATATTAAAACCACCTGCATGTTAAATGGTTCTAGTTATATGGCCTTCAGGGCGATAATTCATCAGTTCGATTCCTTTCTCATTTACGAGGGTTACTTTGAAATTTTTGAGATATTCGTAGACGAGAATTTACAAAATAAAAATGATGGTTTGATTTTAAAATACAAAGTATTTTAACACAGAAGACGGTTTTTTACTGACTTACTTCAACTTGTTTAGCGTAGAATAAATTTTAAACAGAAGAGAAAATAGAGTTGACGTGAGAACAGTTTCACGGTTTCTATGATTTTCTACGATTTTAAAGCAGGATTAAATCAAGAAGAATGCGTTCAACGGTTACAATTAGCATTTGGTGATAAATCTCCAGCTCGTGCTACTGTATTCAGATGGTTTAGAGAATTTTGAAAAAGTCGCAATTTTCTTCAGGATGAAGAACATACAGGAAGACCGCTGTCGGCAGTAATCCCGGATAATGTGTCTGCCA
Source organism: Latrodectus geometricus (assembly GCA_026290005.1). NCBI lineage: Eukaryota > Metazoa > Arthropoda > Arachnida > Araneae > Theridiidae > Latrodectus > Latrodectus geometricus. The sequence goes on along the minus strand of JAPDSC010078167.1, from coordinate 356,456 downwards.
TGCGAAAAATGTTAATGGATGATAATCACTGTACTTATCAAATGATACAGTAGGAACATATGAAAAAAGTAGTTTGTCGTTGGGTTCCCCA
>JAPDSC010078167.1:324770-341365 GCA_026290005.1 Latrodectus geometricus | reverse complement strand
GTTAAGTAACGTAATATAATTCAATAAATATTTTGTAATATTATGTAATATTAGTAATAATTTTGTAATATTAGTAATATTTTTTCTAAGCTTTTAATATTGTCGATTTACAAGGTTTAATTCAATTGAAGTTATACTAGCTTATAATTAGCTGTATTTGCTATAAGGATATTTGTATACCTTTGTGTTTCTAAATTGTTTTCATATTTATTATAAATTCAATTTATGCGTTCATTGATATATATTACTCGCTGAATACTTTTATTTGCATTCCCCAGTGAATGTATTCACTTCGTATTATATATCAGCGGATTCAATTATGTATTGTGTTCCTTGTCATTCTAGAATAATATCCTTTCTACTCTCGTTCACCACGCATCTAGTCTTGTTGATTTGTTTGACGAAACAATTTTGTAGAAATGATATTCCTTTTCGGAACGGAGAAATGTGCGCTTGCAGGAACAAAAATAATAACTTTTGTTTTTACAACCAGGAAATGTTGGGGAACGTATTGCTTTTTTCGCGAGCAAGGTTCTTGAAATGGAATAAGAACGAAGCCGATAGCTTTTAAAACTTTTTGAGAGTAGTAGAGAAGGAAGCCTGAAATCCAGTGAAACCAGATGCAAAGCGTCGATTTCGATTCGAAGAGCAGCATCGAGAACTAAAAGGATTTGTTGTCCAATTTCCGAGTAAATGTGTTTTTCTTTATTTTATACTTTGAAGTTATGGTTACAATCGGATTTCGTTTTTGTTTGACGTAACCTCATCGTAACCAGATTTCAGATTTACCACGAAATCTATAATTTGGAACAGTAACTGAATATTACCCTACTTCAAAATTGCCCTCACATTGTTGAAGTATTTTGAACGAAGAATATTTATTTGAATCAGGTTAAAGTCCTGATTAATATAAAATTAGCAATATCGATAAAGAGCTACCAGCAAGAGACTATGTAATTGTATTCATTGCAAAAAAGAAATTTTTAACATTATGAAGTTTTGTGATAACAATTTTCGAAATTGCTTTGAGCACTAAACAATTTTAGTCATAATATTTGTTATAGCCAATTCCAATCATTTTAGTTAATTATAGCTGTATCACAAATAAATACATATCAAGGAAACCATATTATATATATATATATATATATATATATATATTACTATAGTAAATGAATTTTGAAGTTTGAATTATCAATTAATCATTAAATCAAAAATAAAATCGACATAAATCTTCAATAAGTTTGAAGATTTTTAGAATAGGTATATTTAAATATCTTAAAAGTTTATATAAAATTCTTAATGCATAGAAATATTATTAGAAATTGATAATTTTAGTTAACTTTAACAAACTAGCTTATTTACATATCATAAAAGTTCGATGTTATAATTTTGTGATTTAAAAGATGTATTAAATAATTACTTGAAATATTTTAAACTTGTAATTAAAATTTGATTTGCTTACTTCGAAACAATTCATGTATTATATTAAATTTAAACTATTACACTCATAAGATTTTTTTAAATATGATAATTAAGAAACATAAAAAACATTCTAATTCTGATAAAGTAACAAATAAAATGAAATTAGTTTAATATAAGTTATTTGTCAAATTTAACCAATTTTCAATTTCATAACCTTAAATGAATGTAGCAGTAATATCACAAGCTCATTTATTTTAAAATAATATAGAATTGTAAGATATGAGAATAAATTCTCAATATATTTTTACGCCCAATATTTGTGTTCTATAAAGATATCAAAACTAACTGACAAAGAAGCTACAGTAAAAAGTATGAGAGGAAAAAAATAAAACACAATTTAAGGGAAAAGAATAGAAGCAAAATTAAGTTGTTTCAAGTACCAAAAGCTTCTTCACTTTTTACAAAGTTCTGTTTAAACTAGGACAGAAACTTCTCACTTCAGAAAGCCTTCCTTGAAAGATTTAGCCAAGGGCTGGATAAGAGCAATGTTTTACGTTAGTCACCATGGTGATATCCAGTCTCTTAAGAATGAAGCTGAATTTGTGTAGAGTTTGTGGTTTTATAAAGAGAACTTCTGTTTCATCAAGAAGTATCCGCCCGAAGCTGGTGACATTGCTTTTCCATAAGATATAGGAACTGAATAGATTGCTTACAACTGAAAGAAAAACATTAACTTTGTTACATTCTTATTATCCTTTCTAATAACACAAAATAATATATTGCAATTATCTATACTATAACAATATATTGTTTTAAGAAGTTTGATTATTCAAATTTTATTTGTACACTCACTTGAATACGAAAGTTTTTCCTATAAATTTTCAATATAATTTTTATATGAACTCAAAATTTTTATTTTTTCCAAATATCATAAATATATTTCATTAATAAATTGCTGAAATTATGTTATATGTAAATAAATGCAGTATAAGTAAAAAACTAAATATAAGAATTCACAATATAGAAAATCTTAGGATTTCTCTTAATGTTTTTAGTCATAAGGTATAAATTTTAAAAATGAATATTATTGTACGGAAAACAAACAATTTTTGTTCGTATAATGAAATAAATTTTTCTATATACGATATATTTACGAGTTTTGGCATAACCACTTAATAGTATAAATTTCTAGAAATTAACATAAAATTGTTTAAATGTCATGATTACAAACATTTTTCTCAACGTAATGCTTGTATTTTATTTATATTTTTAGGAAAATTTTCTTATTCTTCAAAAAAAAATTTAATTTTTTAAATAAATTAGATTTACATAATGATTCATTTTTTGAGAATTTTCTTGTTAAATTTCCTTTACTTGTCCAGTAAATATCATTTGTACTTAAGGTAAGTGAAAAGAAATATTTTTTACGATCTGTTGGAAAGTGAAAATAAAATGTTTCGAATAATCTTTATAATACGTATAAGAAAATATTCTTTTTCTAAGAAGATTCAACTTTAAAAAATTACAAATCTATATACAGGTGTATTTTAATTAGAGTAAATTGTACCTACAGTTATTTTTCATTGTACTAAAGTAAAAATAAATTAATTTACTTATTTACATTTATTAGAACTTGAAAAACTATCTCAATTATTTCAACATCTATATACAATTTATTTGTAGATATGTTTATACAGCATATTTGGGTAAGACGAGGAAAAATAAATATTTAAAATTTACACTTATATTTAAATCTGATTAGAAAAAAGATGCTTCTATTATATTTTTTGCAGGATCTCTCCCATGAACCGTAAAATTTTCAGATATTTTATCATATGATCAATGTTATTTATATCCAAAGTTACTGCACAATATTAGTTTCAAGAATTTCAGAAGATACACATTTATTCAATTTGCAATTTCTGTATTTATTTCTAATTTCTTCATTATATTTGCATTAGTAATTTATTAAATTGCAATGATTAAAGTATTTACAACAATAATGAAACAAAGTTTAGAAATTTGTCAACTGTGGAGTTAGTATCAATATTTAACTTATAATTAAACTCTCTTTCTTAATAAACAATTCAAATAACATCTCTACTCAGTTAAGATTTAATCCAGATGCATAACGTACACTTTTAAATTTTTATTTCTCTTCAGTTTTTAACGCCAATTTGATTTCTTCAATCTCTTTAAACAGAGATAATTGCTTCAATTTGTTAAATTAAAACTTTCTTCCATTTCCATTATCTGTCTTCCCCCTCTACCTTAGGGAAGTCAATTCTTTTTGGATTTTAATTTTGGTCAATTTTCATGCCCTCGCATTTGATTACCTGCTGTATTTATCTTGGCGCAACACATGCGAAGCAAAGTTTTAATTCAAAGAATACTTACAAACCCTAAATTCCTTTATTTCCCTTGATATAGTATTCTTAAATATCCCTTTTATTCCATGGAGATCAGACATTTTAGAAAAGAGAATTTGGAGAGAACTCTAGAGAATCGCAAGGCATTCGAATACTTTTACCATCGATTTCTTTGCCTGAAAGTTATTCTTAAGAAATCCCTGGAAACGTTTGAGGAAATTCCCGCCAAAGAGTAAATCGAGATGGAAATAGAAAATTTCCGGAAAATAGTCTCGCAACTCATTGGATTTTAAAACCATTACATGTAATGTTTCAGTGTAAGGTATGATAATGTATAGCAAGAAAATGAAATCCTTTGTCGTTTTATATCTCAAGCTCATAGCATGATCAACTTTATGATGATTGTTATGATTATCAATAGATTTGATATAAAAGTTCTGAAAGATGTGTGTGATATAAGTAGAAATTGTTTACACAACCAAAGTATATTTTCTTATTTTTAAAAACTTTTAAATATATAGAATTTATTGAAATCTTCATTTACTAAACATTTAATATTAATAATGAAAAATATTAATTTTATAGTTAAAAAAAATATTTTTCATTCGAAAACATCTTTGAGCTATTTTTGAAATATTCAGTAGAAAATGTTTAATAAGTTCTACGATAAACTGTCCAATCCTAAAATAATTTCCTGTACCACTGATAGTCTCCGTCATAGTTAATATATTCATAAAAAAAATTTCGCTAATATCTTTATTTTATGTAAAACTTACAATATCCTTTAATTGTTTTGAGCAGTGTATTAAGCACATAATGCTCAAAACACTTTAAACAGAATAATTTTTTCAATGGATAAAAATTCAGCTTTAAAAATGTTTTAAAAATTCAAGTGTAAAAACTAATTTAATTTTTTTATTAATGCTTAAAACTTTTAATTCACAGTCATAATTTTAAGTTCCAGTTTTATTTAACACTTTGTTCATAAGAATTCAGTGATTTTTTAATTCACAAATAATAAACTCTTTAATTTAATGAAGTTATTGAGCATTATTCATCTAGGCTTGACATACTATTTCTGTTATGCAACTGAACTTTTCCCATTGTGGCATTGTTCAATGTGAAATGAAGTAAACCTCAATTATTCAAGTCTTTCCTCCCCTTGCTAAATACTCTAAGGCTTTTCCCTCCACTTAATAATTTCTCCCGTCCTTTCAATTTGCATTCTTCTCCTCTTCTGATATGTAGGCTTTCGTAAATAAGGAAAAAGAATCCCTCGCTTTGCTACGGGGGGGGGGAATTTTTCTATAATCCCTTTTCAAACAAGTTAAGTCTTTCCTACTTCGTGAAACATTTCTTTGCTCATTTTTCAGTTGAAAGTTTCATGTTTTTTAAGGATTAATCCCTCTTGATTGTATTTGTTCATGTTACTGTAAAATAGAAATGACATGTCAAACATTTTCTCAAAATATATCAATTTATCAGATTGTATTGAAGATATCTTACTTAAAACTATTTCTATAAATATAAAAGAAAGTGTCGTAAGAAGTAATTTTGCTAAAAAACAGTGTTTAAAAATTTTAAATTAAAAATTATTTTTAAAAATCCAAAATTAAAAATTTTAAAACATTCAATGTCTTTAATACTGATACTCATATACAAATGTACGCCGAGGTCATTTTGTTTTCAAATTTGTACAAAATTAACTTTCATGGCCCAAAACATTGTAAATCAAAAATGATTTGTAAAGTATTATTAAGTTACTTTATAAAACACATTTCTTTGCTCATTTTTTTTCTTTTTGTTTCGCTTATTTTTCAGTTGCTTAGAAATCTTAGCTTTTAATTTTCTTTATTAATAAAATTTCAAAATATTCTTTTATGTGTGTTCCATTTTAGTGAATCACATGCACTTATTTCTGGAGTGTCAAAACTGTTGTCATGAGAGAGAAGCTCTTATGGAAATAGAGCGAATATCAATATCATATTTATATTTTTTTCAGACTTGGGGAGATCAAGAGGATTTTTGGCAATTCTAAAATTTTATATTGGATACACAGATTAAAATGTCATGTTAGTTTTTCCTCTTATTATGTAAATCTTTATTTAGATTTTCAATTGACTTAGTATATGGTTCAGTTGGAAAAGTGGAGCAGCGCACCCCATATTGCCGGCCTGGCTGGCATACGACGACAACAACAACAACAACAATTGACTTAGTGTCTTTCAGCCTCAATGGGATACATGGTGTTGCACAGAGAGAACCTTATTCTTTCAAATAATATACAAACATACATAATGTGTATAGTTTTTTCTGTAAAAATAATGAATTTTTTAAAATTTGCAATAATTACAAATCTTAAAACCTTTTTAAGACAATGTCTTATGATTTTTTTTTATGGTGGAAGTATTTTACTAAAATGTTCTGCATACAGATTTAAATAATTGAATTCACAATAATTATGCAATCAAGCCTACTATAATATTTTATACTTTTATTTATATTATATTTCTAATGTGAATTATAATATATAATTATTAATATTTTAAAAAATGCTTTATCTTTTTATTTTATGACAATTTGATAGAAATTAACATAGAAACAATGTTTATTTAATATTCTTATTCCTATTCATTATGAATTGAAAGAGAGTAATAGATAAATGGAAATATTAATTTTTTTTACTACCTTACATTATTAGTATTTTTTTTAAATAATGCATCAAAAATTATGCGTGCTGTTTCAGTAATGTTTATATCATTTAAACTAAAGTTAAATATATTTTTTTTCATTCTAAATATGAGCGGTCCCAACCATTTTAATTAGAAAAAGTTCTTAAGTGCCAAATCTGTTTTAGATTAATCTCTTAAAATTTACAAATTACTTCTAATTTTTAGAAAAACACATATGCAACAAAGAAATTACAATTGTTATTCATTTAACGTAATGGTCAACTTTAGATGTTCATTAAATTTAGAAAAATTGCTTCGAAAAATATTTAAAAAAATTCTATCTTTTTTTTCTGTAATAAAAATTAAAATTAGATCATGATATTTTTTCGAAATATGAACAATATACTAAATATAGGAAATAAATTTTAGTCTATTTCAAATATATTTATTCAAAAATTACTTTCGTTACTACACTTATATTTTGCGAGGTTACATATAATATAAAGTGATTTATGTTTGTTTTAAACATATAAAAATATTTTTCAAATTTTTGCAAAATTACGCAGCAGCTATTAAATTTAACCTTAAGATAAATTAAATGCCCTTTTGCCTGTCAAAATTAATGTTTGTAATGAATTCAAATATGTATGCCATTTTTATAACAAATGGATTACAAACAGCTGTTTAAGTAATCCTTATTAAATCATGTATGAGAACTCAGAAGTTTTAACAAATATTTAATTTTTTTGATTTCTCATTTGAATACTTTAAGTAACAAAATTTTATTAAAGTAGTTGTTTCAGATAAAATAAGAAAAGATTTAATTGATAATTATTTTAAAATTAATGTAGAAGCAAATCATTTTAAAAGATTTCTGATGTGGAGAGATAGTTTAACATTAAGTATATTTAGTAAGTAATAAAATTACTATTTAAAATTTGAATAAATGAATTGAGAACTATATAGTTAGTCTAAAAATTAATTTTAATGTTAAAAGTTTTAAAATTAGGTCACATAGATAGCATTACAATAAATGCAATTTTAATTTTCTCGCTATCTAAAAATTAATATGCTTTTTTTTTTTTTTTTTTTGATGGAGATACGAATTTGTACTTAATTAATTTCAAATTTCATTAAAGGTTTGAATAGTATTAATAGAATTTCATGAAATTCTGCTTATATATTTTTAAATTAAAAAATTAAAATAATTATTAACGCATTTCTGTTTCAAAATCACGCATGAAACGCTGTTGTAACCTTATTTTAATCAGAAATTCTAGTATAATAGATATTTTTTATACTTCAATAACAATGTATTAAAGCATATATTTTGAAAATACATATTTAAATTAATGAATAAGAATATAGAATTTTGAACTTTTATCGACATTTAAAAATAAGTATTATTTTTATTATTATCATAATTAAAAATAAGTATTATTTTTAAATGTCTATAAAAAAAACATTTTGTTTTTAATTCTGATATTTAGTTGTACAAAATATTTAAATCATTAATGCCACACACAAATATTAAAATTTCTTAAACTTAGTTGTTTTGTAAATGTGAATGATTGATTATTTCCATTTAATAAAAAGCTCTTTATGAAGTTCTTAAAACTTGTAAGAACAATTACAGTTGCACTAGTTTATGTAAAATTTTCAACATGAATTACAATAAATTAGGTTCATCCAATAGGGATCGATAAATTTAAAACATGTTTAATATTTTCTTTACAGTGTAACATTAAATTTCTTGAAGAAATTGTCTTATAAAGCTTCTTATGTTAAATCATTCTTATCTGCTAAAAAATATCTTAAATACATATTTCTTTCTTAATTCTTTCGTTTTCGCAATTTATTTATACCTATTACTATTATAATAATTACCCTTTTCTCATTTTTCTAGAGCCATCAGATATATATAATTAATCATGAAAAAAATCTCTAATATAAATATAATTTTATTGAACAAAACGATTAATAACTACTTTTTTTTATCATAACACAATTTGTAGTTTAAAAATTTTGAAAAAGCTTGCTTATAAAAATCTTGTTCATAAAAGCATAAAACATGCATATATATTATTGAAAATACTAAAAATCAATGTATCTTAATAAAAACAAATTTTGAAGAAATACTTTATCGTAGTTTTTAAAATCTTTTAATGGATTAAATTACTTCTTTTCAAAACACAATACTCTTATCATTAATTTCTAAATAGTGTTGACACAATTCACACTAAACCACCTGTGCCGCTATTCACAGCATTCTTTATTTAATAATCTTCTAACAAATAGCGATAGAATTTGGCTTGTTTCTGCATATCAGTGACCAATTAAAATGCACCCCTGATGACAGGTTATTGGCAGAATCTTTTGTGAGGCTCAGAATGTAATTGATTATCGCCACGGTAAACACAGGTTCCAACTTGTTTAATGAACCGGACATTTTTATCGTTGCCTTTAATGATTTTGCGAACTGGCAGTAAAGGGAAGTTCTCTTTCTGATCAATAGCTCTATTTTTTTTTCTATTTCCTCATCCTTAGACTTCCATTCTTATCTCTTGTTTAAATATTCCTGCTTTTCCCGTTGTAATAGAATGCGAGTAAATTTGCGGTTGGGGAGAGAACGGACAAAACGCCCCATTGGATGGAATGAAAAGCTGGGAGATGGAATTCCAGTTTCTTTCGTTATGATTTTCCCCTTTTATTTGTCTTTGGAAAGTAGAAAGAAGTTTTTGAAAAGAGCTTTGGATATAAGTTGTTAACTTTTCATGACGCACTTATATCCTTAAGTTTTGATAAAGTTGTCTTCACGAGCTGGCAAAAACATTTTTTGGGTCCTCATTTAAAATTTATAATTGAATTGTAAAAAATTTTTATCTGAAAAGTTTCCTATTGCAATGATTATTTTACAAGTGTCGTTCATTACATGCAAATGACTGGAATTTAATTTGTGGAATTTAATTTTTTAATTATTTTGCATTCAGGAATAGATTGAATGATAGAAAAATTATCATGAAATTAATGTATTTTAACAGGTGTTAAAAACTAAGATTTAAAAACTATTGTTAAAAACTAAGATATATATATATATATATATATATATATATATATATATATATATATAAACATATTTTGGGTTCATTCTTAAGAGAGTCTATATTTAAATTATTTAATTTTTATGTAAAAATCTATTATAAAACTATTGTGCATTACCTGATATAAAATTTTAAAAATTATGTGAACAAATCATAATTAACTAAATCAAGATTAAAAGTTGACATTACTATTAATTGTTTTTAGGTGGTGATAAATTGATAACATCAGTTCATTATTTATTTTTAAATTTAAATTTAACTAAATTTGATTAATTTGGGATTGTTTCTGAAAATTTAATTGTGTGAACAAGTTAAAATTTCAAACTTTAATTTGTATTTCTATTATAAAAGATGATAATGTAAGAAAAATAATTACTCTTGTTATTTTAATAGAAAATAACAATTTTGAATTTCTTATTTAATCATCGTAAGAAAAGAATAGATGGTACAGTTTTCTGTCATTTTTATCATAAACAATATTATTTAAGTTTATTTTTTTAATCGAATAATAATTTTTAATATTAATACTATATTAAATTTTTATTCTATTTTTGTTAAAAAATTAGAAATTAAATTTTTAAACAAAGATCATTCAAATTTATTTATTGTTATTAATTTGTTATTTCAAAGCATATATTTTATAGTAATGGTGTAATTTTCACTATATTAGTAATTTTATATAGATTTTTATATTTTACTTTAGAAAATGTATAAGATTAATCGTTGGAAAATCAGATGAATCGATGAGAAAATTTTTATGATGTATTGAACATTAAATATATTACTTAACAAATGATTTAATGAAACACCATCTATAGTTTAACATAAGATATCATACAGTTGATTATTTACTATTTGAAATTCTTCAGGAATATCAAGAGATTTATATACATTTAACTATAATGATTTGAAAAATAAATGCAAATGTGTGTTAATAACATTAAAGAGATAATTTAAGATTATTAGAAAGAGTAATTAAATTGAAACTAAATTTATGTTAAATGTATTTTAAAATAAAAACACTTTCTGTTGAATAAATTCATAAACATTAAGCCCAATTTATAAGTATGTAAGATTTGTAAAAAAAGAATGTTTTCTCCTTATTGTAATTATTTAAATTCTTCTATAAACTAAAAAATTTATTCAAAATAGGATTAGGTTGATATTTTCATTAATAAAACAGATAAAATAATATCTTTAATTCGATAATTTATAACAAGAATTTCTGTATTTTTTATAGTACTGCTGTCTGAACATTGACTTTTTTTTTAATGGAAAATAATTTCAGCAGTTTTCTTTTTAGTTTTTGTATTACCCTTATTAAAAGTACTGTATGATTATTCTTTTTATGTTTAACCAAATCATTTTGAAATAATATGCATTTTTATTTTTAATAAATTTACTTATTTTGTTTTTATTATATTTGTGATTAGAATATTTATCAAAAATTATTTTAACTTTGCAGTTTTATCCAGTTTTAATTTCCTATAAAACACATTTTCCCAAACTCTAAAGTTGTTTTTAATGCTAATCGAGCCAGAAAAAGGCATTCAACCGCAAAAATCTTTTCTTCGTCCAAAGAAATCTACTCTCTTTAGAAACACCAAGCAAAGCAGTTTAAATATCACCAAATGGGGTGAAAATGGTCTAAAAATGAAAATGTCTTTCTCTTTTGGCGAAAGTTGTCCTCTCTGTCTTGAATTATAGATTAGGGAGACGGAAATGTCTGGAATGAAAAATGTCAAATGGCTTAAACAAAAGTTAAAGTATACATTACTACAGTACCCCGCGTTTTGTGTATACTTCCCATATACTCACTTTCGTAAAACTGGTAGTTTATGAAGTAAAATACAAATAATGAATAGTGTTTTAAAATTTTTAAGGTAATAAACCTTCAAATAGTTTTTATTAATGTATTATTTTTTACGTTATAAGCTACATTTATATAATTCTTCTATAAAATTAAGTGATTTTGAAAGCTGAATTACTTATTTTTAAGCTTAAAAAATTTTTTTTCATTTCATTTAAGATAAATTATTAGTGAAATAAATAAGAAATATTAAAAAAATTGCAGATGAAATTTAAATAGTGTTATGCTTTTAAGGGCCAAATGCATATAATGAAAGTATAATAAACTGTGAAAAACAGAAAAGTAAATAAAAAATAGTCGCGTAACTATGTTTCATATTATTCAATACTAACTTTGACCTTAACAAAATTTTATTGAGTTTTCTTTTTTAAATTCAATGACATACAGAATAGTGACTAAAATTTCAATGGTATATCATTTTCTAATATGAGCTAGTAAACTCTTTCAACTATTTCCAAAATATCTTTTGTCTTACAAGATTTGAATTTTTGGAATTTTTTAATGTATTCAAAATATTTCGAAGATGTTTTAAATTTCTATCAATTTTATAATTTTTAAAAGAAATATAAAATGTTTGTGTGGAAATATGCTATAATAACCCTTAACAGTTGGAATAAATCTACTGCTTATTACTAAACTGTAATTTTTGCTTATACACATTAGTTTGAATCTAAGAGAAATTTTATCTATTTTTATTCCATTGGAAGCATCTAATAATTTAACGAGAAAAAATCTTGTTTTTGTTAAATAGTCAGAATTCAAATATTACAGTGTCTTGTCACAGAGGAATTCCGGATTCTACTAAAATAAATCAGGTCAACACTTCTAAATTTTACTGAGTTTTAAATCTTTATAATATAGAAGTTTATATCCCCCCATATGCCGCCCAACCTGTCTAGTGGTTAGCGTAACTGACTACGAATGGGAAGGACCTGGGTTCGAATCTCGGCTCGGGCATGGATGTACTTTCTCTTTCTCTCTGTTTCTTGTCCTTTCCTCAGATAATGGATGAATATGGTCCGCCCTATAAACGGGTTTGTGGCGGTGTGGCGTGGGCGATGCTACTCGTACTTCCGTGACTTGGTTCACAGGTGCCCACCGGGTAACGATAAAATGAGTAGCAATTTCCGGCCTTGTTGCGGTAAATGGGCTAATGTTCGTACTTGCTCAAGAGTGCCCGCCATTAGAAAAAAATATACATCCCCCCTATTGGTTGTAAATTCTGTAGATACAAAGAATTCTTATTAGCTAAGAGAATCAACCGAAATCATAATGAGATGATGATTTTCATCATAATGCGGCAAAAATTGTTGATCGAAAGTTCAAACCCCTTATAATAAATGGTTTTATTTGCAGAAATGAAAATTTCTTTTATGCATATTTATCTTATATAAAATTTATTTTAGACAAATAATCAATAATCAAACTTTAAATAAATAAGAAATTTATGTATTTTATAGGAGCAGTTGCTGCTTCTAAAGCTTATGTTGATGCTTTGGGGAAACTTGCTCGTCACGCTCACCAGGGCACGTGGGGCGGATGCACCGATATTGGTAAGTAAGAAATGAAATAATCTTGAGAATTTTTAATACTACTTTGTAACTCCTACCTAATGTTTTCTCAATATTTAAAAATCTACGAGAAAAATTTGAGCAATCATATTTGTGAATGATAGGCTTTATTAATTTATGATCAACTCTCAATGATTGTGTATGTAGGCCTGGCATTCAACTGTGTGTTGATTCGAATCCCATCTCTGTAGTACATGATTGTATAGTGTAGTGATTGGGTATCCACTTTAATCAGGAGATCTTGGTTAAATTAGTGCTTGCATATGCAAAAATCGATTGTATATCTTGAAACGAACTAATCTCGTAAGCCGTCGGGAAAATGTTTACGTTTAATTATGAAATTTAAAAATTTAAGTATTTTTTTTTATGAAATTTTCAAGAACCAAGCAAAGTTGCTGAAAGTAGTTGTTACAAAGAAATTACTACCATTATAAATTTTTCCTAGTTAAATAATTGAGTAAAATTTTAAGTAACTAAATCAAGTAAATTTTTTTAAGCCTAAAGAATTTAATTGACTAAATATTTATATGGAAAATATTTTAAATTTTTATGCTCCCACAATTGGAAAAGAAAAGTTTCCTGTAAAAATCAGACTATATTGAATTTTTTTAAAATTAAACTTGTGATTTGTGTCTACAAAATTTCTTTCAACGAGTGAACAAAATCAAGCTTTCATGCACTGATTATTTCTTTCTTCCAATCTATATTATTAAACATTAACTAGCATATGGGAATGAGTTAATGAAATTGTTTCCATATTTGCTTTGATAAATGCGTATTGAATGTTAAATTTTGCCAAAAGATTAGAACTGTTTAATGAGAATAAGTATTATTGACATATATGTAAAAGATTACACTCATAATTCTAAGCTCATTTTAAAAATAAAATGGAATAACTTTATATTCAGTTGTTTAGTGAAAACTTTGTTGGAAAGATTAAATTTTTTTGTATTCTAGAAGGACATTTTTATGTAAAAAGTAAAATATGCCGGACTTTATTTCAAAGATGTAAAATAAAATATTTTATCTTATAAATCTACATAGAGTAACGTCCCACAAAAAAATTCCAATTTTTATTGTTCAAGCTTTCATTCTAATAATCACCTTAAAAATAGATTCCATTATGATAACTCATAATTCATTCTATGAATGGTCCGGAATTTACTGTGTTTTTCGTGATGGAAAGTCAAAACAAAAAACTCTCACCAAGCCTTTTCTTTTTAATTTTTAGATAGTGAATCTTATTCTAGGAAAATTATCCAACGTAAGAATTCTTTATAAACTCACAAACATAACCAGTCACACATAATAAAGTTTAGTGTTACTCATAAATAACATTCTCATAAGTATTTTCAAACATTCTATCAGCTTTCGACATTTTTAATGGACAATCAAGAAAAATCATATTTCTTTAATGCCTCCACATATTCGACATTTATCAATATCTTATTCAACAAACATCCGTTTGTTTGCCCAAAAAAGGAAGTTTTTTCTGCAATGACATGAAGCTTGCAAGAAAACAACATTGCAGTATCCCCTATTTGGTGTCAGGCCAACATTCTTTAATGACAGTGACATCCACCTATTCCGAGACATTTCGGTGAAATTTCCGGTGGTAAATTTGTTCAGTTGTGAAGTACTCTGAAAACCACATCCTCAAGTTTTTTGCCTTCAAACATCGGTTAGAATATTGATTTATTTGAAGATAATGTATACATTGCGAGTAACTTTTATTTCATTTATATATTGTTAAAATAGAGAGGAAACGCATTTTTTCCATAGTTTCATACATAAAAATTAAATTTAATACATATAAGAAGCCTTCTTATTGCAAAAACTAAAAAAAATTATATTTCTTATATAATGTACTATAAATGAAGTGTGTGTTATTGTATGATTTAAAACATATTCATACCGGTTGAAGAATATTACTTTTATTCATTAAGATATTACAAATTTTGTGATTTTATTATAACCTAAATTGAATATGGAATGCAATTTTATTTATTATACTTATTTAACGTAAACTATTATTATTAATCTGTAAATAATTTAAATATTCGTAGTGGCAGAAAGGGTTTTTTTTTTTTTAAAAAAAAAAAAAAAAGAAATGAAATGAAATGATTAGAATTCGCCCTTATAAAATATATTATATGACATTAATAAATATGACCACATTTTATTACATAGATAAAATATTTTCAATACTTAAAAATGAATTTTAAAATAGTAAAGTTTGTTTTTATTATTAAAAAAAACAATTTTTTATGTTGCTTTAAAGAACAATATAATTTAAGCAACTTATAATCAAACAAGTTCATAATTCATATAAAAATATGATGACTAAAAGGTTTCTAAGTTAATATAGTATTTAATTGTTAAATATTAAATAATCACTTTTTTTAAAGACATATAGGTTTGCAATAAATCTTGCAAAGAAAATGGAATCATAAATATAAAAATGCCAAAAAACTTACGATAAAAATTTATTGGATATAAAAGACGTTAAAATTTGACATTTTATCTCTTTCACATCCCCACCGTTATTCATTCCATTTTACAATCTTGACTCCTACATCTAATTCCAGAGAAACTTTGCCATGAATATAAATTTAGGTTTTGTATAACCATTCCATTACGCCTCATTCTAGCCCAAAATCTGAATTTTATCTTGAATATTCGATTTTGAATCAGACTCTCGCCTGGAGCAGTCTATTGAATCGGTCTCGAGAGACTGGCTTCAAAAGAGCTTCGTAACGAATGTAAGCGAGGTGGTAGTTGATGATGGATCGCTTTTTAGCAGAGGGCCTTCCACTGCATCCATCAAAACTAGAATTATCGGCTGTGACGTCCTCTTTGATTAAGGAGTCCATTTACTTTTACCTCTGAAGATAGCTTTTATGTGAAACGTGGAAACCACTTAAGAAAAGGATCGAATAGAATAAACCTCATATCACATCAAAAGAGCATTTAGAAACAAACTTCTAAGAGATTTAACAAATGTTGGTTGGTATGGTTATAAAATTATATTAACTACAGAAGAAGTGTGTGTTTTCATCAAAAATATAATTGTTTTAGAGGTAAAATGTAAATTTAAAATATATTTAAAAAGAAAACAAATTGCTTTCAGTTATTAAGCTATAATATGGTTTATTATTCATTTTTTAATTATTTATTTATCATTTTTACGTTTAGTGAAGTTTATATATACAATTAAGTATTTTAATATAGGATGAAATTTGCTAAATTGGAAAAAAAAATTATCTTTGCGAGATATAAAAATCTTATGATGACCAATTTATATTTAATGAATTACTTTAGTACAAATCAACATAATATTATAATATTGTTGTGGTTATGTTCATATTTGTTAATGTGAAATAGTAATTAAATAGTAAATTACTAAAACATATAAATACTCAATGCATTTTTTTAATTAATATGCTTGAGTATTTACTGGTTACAGCATTATTTCACTCGCATTAATCATATTCATATTACTATCAGGATCATATTACTTGAAATTAAATTTATTTTTGATCTCTCTCTCTCTCTCTCTCTCTCTCTCTCTCTCTCTCTCTCTCTCT
>JAPDSC010078167.1:310999-324760 GCA_026290005.1 Latrodectus geometricus | reverse complement strand
TCTCTCTCTCTCTCTCTCTCTCTCTCTCTCTCTCTCTCTCTCTCTCTTTTTTTTCTTTTTTTTTTTTTACAAATTTATTTTCTTTTAAGAAATCTTATCCCATTTTCAATTATTGAAATATTTTAAATAATCTTCTAAAATAAGATTTAAAACGTTTAGTTTTACAAAAGCAATTGCAATTATTAAATTTTATATTCAATCATAATTACTTAGATATTCTTTTAAATAAAAGGAGCTGCTGAGTATTAGAATTATATTAAATATGCGTTAAATGTAAATGCTTATTTCATATATATATATATAATATATATATATATATATATATTATATATAATTACTGAAACTAACATCATACTGTACTGAGCAACTGCAACTGTACTATAACAATAAAATATTTCTCATAAAATTAATGTTAAACTTTAAAATGTCATTTTGATCCGAAATATGCTGATCTTAACCTTAAAATCAATAGAAAAATGCTTAAAAATAAATAAACATAGTACATAATAAATGATGAATACTTGCTTCAAAAAACTCACATCATATCGGTTTACACAGAATATGAAGAATATAAATCACTAACAGCATTTCTGGAACTACTTTGATATACCCCCCAAAAAATTACGCGCCAAATCTAGCACTCCTTACGGACTTTTTAGGGTTGCTGTTTCTTATTTTGGAGTTGCCAATTTAGGTTTTTTCAGTTTTTAGGTTTTTGCTATTGCCAACTTCAGTATTTTCTTGTATTTTGTATCATTTTTTGAGTTTTTATTAAAGTTTTTTTGGTTGTTAATTATTTGTATTTAGCGAGAATCCATCTTGGCGAGAAAAAAAGTCGCAAATTTCCGATTGGAAGGGTTATATCAAAGTAGTTCCACATTTTTAATATTTAAAATGTCAGAATAGATTATTCAGAGGAATCAATAGCATTATAATTCTAATTGCATTACGATCATGATGAATTTTAATAACTTGTATTATTATTATTCTTGCTTATTTCAACATTTTTAAGATTCAACAATTATAGGATTATAGAAAAATTCTAAATAATCAAATTTTTAGTATGAAAAAAAACATGAATTTCAAGGAGAAATAAATTATATTCATAAACTTTATTCATGATGACTTTAAATCGTGTAGGAAATCTTCGATAAATCCTTTACAAAATTTTTTTATGCTAGATTTTTATAAGATTATGTACCATAGTGTGATTATTGTAATTAAAAATAAATGAATATATTCTAGTAATTTTTAACTAATCTTATGAACAGTAAACAATATTTTACGAAGATTATTTAAAAAATATTTTAGATAGAAGAAATACCTTATCTGTTTTTTAAACATTAAAACACTCCTAAAGAATCTTATTTGCATTAAAACTATGAAATTACACTTAATGTGGTGATAAGCAATTACCATACGCGAGTTTGCCTACTTGCACTTATTGAGTATTTTACCCAAGGAATTGCTGCATGTGGTTTGCGCTAAAATATCTAAAGCTATTTCACCTTGTCTCAAAGTGCGAAATCGTAAAATGTTATAGACTCTTTTAATGTCGTAGTAAAAGCAGAGTTCAACAGTTTTAATGAACGCTCTAGAGGAAGAGTGCCATTTGGATGAGTCATCCCTTTGCAGCATTCAAGGATATCCTCTTCGTTTAGTGTTTACCAAAATTGGATTTAATATTATACGTTAAGTAATAAATTTCTATACGTGATTAATATGATAAAACCATAAATGAAATTTGTGATTAAAACATCACTTTTTTGTGTTGTAAAGAAAATGGGATATTTCTTTTATTTGACTTTGCGGTTTAATCTTTCAACAGTTTTTATTCTAGAATGTCTTTTTTTTTACTCTTGATAAATAAGCATAAATGAAATTAAAATCTTAAAACACAAAATAATTTGATTTTTAATTTATTATGATACTTTTTACTTTTATTGTACATTAAATAAAAACCAAATTAAAATATTTGCTTACAATAGTTTTATTTTTCTTTAATCAAAAAATGAAGGTAACTTATGAAATTTTATCTGTAGTTGAAATTTATGAAATTCGGGGTGGTTAAATGTTTTTTATTTAAATTAGAATAACCACAATATTTTTAAGCTTTGAAAATAGTAAAATTAGTTATTGTAAAATAAGTTTTCATTTAAAATTTAAAAATATTAAAACTAAAATTTTAATATATAGTCAAAAATGAAATTTTCTTGAAAAGTAATTATTTTTTAAAGCAAAACTTTTGCCTGATTTTACCAGTCTTACTGAAATAGGAAAAATTTATCAAATATATTCAACCAAATGTGACTTTTAAATCCTAAAACTTAATAAAAATATGTTATATTTTAAAAGAATTTTAATGATAAGAAATTATTAAATTTATGTAAATACTATGAGATATTTCCCAATACAACTGACATCGAACAAAATTCTCCAGCTGTGATTTATTGATGCTTTGACCGTTATCCTTAACTGGTAATGACTTTTTAAAGGATAATGACATCAGATTCGTGACACCAGAACATAACAAAGTCTCAGATGAAGCCATAACAAACCCATTTATATTTTTAGAACTGAAAATGATACATCTATATTTTCTGCACGTTATTAAAAAAATTATTTAACTTTTTGTGATGTGAACTGAATAACTTAGGAATGATTATACAACTTGTTTATTTAGCATGAAGCAAATTTAACACATATATTTCTAATTTTAATAATTTTAAGGAAAGTAAGCATAAAATTTAGATTTGAAAATTTTTATATAATAGTTAGATAACTTGATAGAAATATTTTGCTTGTTTTAGTTTCTTTTTAATGTAGAAGCATACAGAAATGCTTTATTAAATTTATAGATAGTGCATTTGAAAATTTCTGGATGTAACGGAATTTATAAACCCATACACACATTTAGGTTTACATTTTAAATGTGTTACTGCAATTCTTCAAGTGTAAATCATTATTATGATTTACACTTGTACTTTACGATCACACAATATTGTAACTGTCATTTACTTATATATAATATAGCGAACAACGCTTTGTTTTTCCATTTGGTGATTCTGTTTGAAATCTAGAAATGAAATTGATACAAGTCGGTATGTTATTGCTTTCGTGTTCAGTTAAATACATAATGTAAATAGCATGCATATTCATCATTGAGATCCTTAAATCAAAATCAACAAATATTTATTGCATGCAGAATATATTAAAATGATTTAGAAATTGGCACAAAATATAAAATGGTATACTTATTCATAGATTAAATTAAAATGTCATTGAATACATACTTTTTTTTAATGTAATGATAGAAGAATATTATTTCTATTAACTTATTTTCTTTCTTAATATTTTTATAGTTTATATTTCATAAAATTCAATAACTGTATAAAACTTCCTCTTGAATTTTTGATTTGACTAAGAATTAGTCTTAAGTATTTTTTCGATATTCACATCTCTTACTTATAAGGATAATATAATTTTGAAGAGTTATATTTTAAACTACTCGTCAAGAATAACTAAAGACTCTGTATCTATGCATATATGTAATATATATGAATAAAGCATATGTATTAGAGTAAAATATAATGCATACATACTCTCTAAAAATTAAATTTTTATAACATAAATTTGAAAATAAAACAAACATGAAAAAATAATCCTATTTTTTAGAGTATTTTGTAAGAATAGTTTTTATTTATTCAAATGATCATGTATTCACTAGCCTACAATTTCTTAATTGAGAACCTAAATCTAATTTGTTCCAGAAACAAGTTTTGCTTTAATAAGTGTTTATTGGGAAGCTTAATCAAATTTGCTTTGATTTTAACGAGTAAATATAAATGCTTTTATCGAAAAGACAAGCTTATTGATTGTATAACAAAGAAATACAAAACTCAAAATATGCTGTTGGAAATGTGTTCAAACTTGAGATTGATGGCAGAAATTCAAACCTGAATCATAAAGAATAACTAATAATTTTTCTTGACCCCTCAAAAAAAGATTGCGTCTAATTTGTTATTTTTCTTATGAAAACGTTTAGTGATGTGTCAGCCATGTATTGAAAGTCTTAAAATTAGTTTTTTAAGCAGTTGATGTCTATCAATAGAAATTTTTTATAAACATAAAGAAATGAAAATAATAATGAGAGAATTTCAGAAATAAAATTGTATTACACACGTATTATAGAGTTAAAAGCAAGCTAATTACAAATTATTCATTAATTTACCTTTAAAAAAAGTCACTGATCAAATTAATTTCAAATAAAATTAAGAAAAATTGATAAGTCCTCAACAGTACCAAGAAAATTAAATTTGGAATTTTATTGCTAAAATAAGAATTTATCATTTGTAAATGAAAATTTAAATTATAAGAATTATGTTTATTTTACAATAAGTCTTAAGATTTTATCAAAAGATTTGTATTCCTAAACTGCTTTATATACTACAGCTATTTCCTACTCTTTTTCGTTGAATTTATATTCTGTCAATTTTTAAAATTGCTTTAGTTATTACCAGCATTTTGAAAGTAGCGTAATACGCATTTAATTAAATCTAATATTTTGAGTGATTTAGATTTCAATCCTATAAAAGCTTACTTATTAAATTAAAATATATTGCAATTTTAATATGCCGCCCATATTGCATCATCTTCAAATCACAGAAATGAATTCTCATACCAATAATTTAGTGATATTTGAACTAGAAGAGATAACAATATTAGTCCCTTTTCCTCCACGAAATGTTACTTCGATGGCAATTTCGAAGAGCCCAATGAATGGCTTTCACAATATTTCTCTATGTGGTAATTAAGCGAATCATATGTGTCCGTTTCGTAATGCTACACGCAGTCTCTCTGTATAGACACAAATGTATATGAAGACACATCACCCACAGAAAGCATCGTATCATCCACGCCCCTCTGTCCACCACACTATCCGCAATATCCGGGTCCGGGAGGTCCAGCAAATCCATTGTTAATGAGGAAAGGGATATCCACGTGTCGGTAGTTCTCTCCACCTCTCCCATCCATCCCGTTTCCTCTTCCTGCAATGATGGGTTCGAGGGAGGGTGAGATGAGATTCTTGTGGTCTTGCTCTTGAGCTTCCCGATCCTTGTTCTGACAACCGAGTAATGAAGTCGCGTTGCGGATCCATGTGGGTTGATTGCACCTTCTTAGTGGAGCATCACTATTGATGCTGATAGATGTTTTTTTTTTCTATTAACTAACAGAATGTAAATAGTTCTTTTCATTATAAATAATGAATTGCTTGTCATTGCTAAAGTATAAAAATTCATTATTTAAACTAATTTGACTTTATTCAAACGTGTAACTTATTGCCTCCTTCACGTAGAAAACTTACTTTGTTATATATATTATATAAATCTTGAAATGGTAAATAATATGACTTGAAATTAGATTACATTTCCTACTAATTATTTGACATGCCTTGTTTTTTTTTGTTGTTACTTCAAATAATATATCGGAAAAATTAAAAGCAAATTCTAATTATACTTTCTAAAATATGTGAGCTTTTTCAGTCAAATAAATTAAATAGACTTAACAAATTCTGCTATAGGATAATTATATATGTTACTATAAAACGTTATTATAATATTTTAATTTGTACCATATGTCTAAAAATTAATTCGCATTTCCTAGTTATTCTTAAATGTGTTACCATTAGAAACAAGTTTATTCAAAATTTTTATGTTATTGCTTATTTAGGTAACCAAATCAGTAGTTATTCTTGTTTATTGCTATTTGATTAAATATTGTTTCTAGTACAGATATTAAAAAAGTAAGAAATTTCTATATAATTCCTGAATTGAAAATGTTTTTAATTACTGTTTTCTGTGTAATTGAATAAATTTACTAACTTAGGCTCCAAATGCAAGAACAACTATTTAATCAAAATCATGCAGGTATAAATTAGATGTGGCAAATGACTAAATTTGATCAGCATAGGTTCTGTCTTTTTAAGAATTTATACAAATAAAGAGATGAAGCATTCATTATTTTAATAACTTTTTAACGGGAATTTGTTATAATGCCTTTAAACATACTATCAAAATTATAGCTGCACTTTTTACTTTACTGCCAAGAAATTGTAAAATTAAGTTCTGAATTTGTAAAATTTTTGAAATTATATTTTTATATTTAAAATAGTAATATAACATTGCTGCTTGCAAAATGGAAGTTAGCTTTTCGAGCTTCGATTCATCGAGTTGACAGCTGAATTGTTTGTGCTCTAGCCTTTGATTCAAAAGTTAGTGAAATCAAATCCCACATCTAGCTTGGATGTTTGTTATTTGGAATCCACCTTAAACTGTAGTATCTTGTCTAATTAAACCTCTTATGCCAAAAAAGAGTTGAGTGATGAACACCAAACTTGACCTTCGCTTTAACTGATCGTGGGGTTCAAGACCAACAACGGATTTGGCTGTTTGTAATAATTTAGATATTTCATTTTGAAGTGTAGGTCCGGTTTATTAAGCCATTATGTGCAAAAATGACCAATGAGAAGCAAACAATGTATAAATGGATATACTTCATACATACGTATATCATATAATATTCGAATAAATAACTTTGATAAAAATTTACTCTAACCACTGATTTAATCTTCATTGTATTCTAAAATATTTCTTGAATTATATCTTGAAATATTCTGAGTGTAAACTTTCTTATAGTTATGAAGCTAATAATTTTCAACTTAATTGTCAGTTTATTTCAAGCTTTCTTAACTAACATGTAATCTAACAATTCAGTTAACAACTATGTTTACCAATACACAACTCTTTCTAATTTTTTCTGTGAATCTATTAATAATATTACAATTATTCAATTCAGAAAAATAAGTAATATTAAAATAACTTCAATAAAATATTGTTAAATCAACTTATTTCTAAAGTAAGCTTATCCAAAGCTTTGAGCATTTTAAGTGCATATTTAATTTGCTGCAATATTTTCAAAAACATTTCTAAATAATAAGAGATATAACTACTTTTTTCTGAAAAATGTTACTTTTTTGTAACATGTAGATTTTTCAAAAACATTTTCTTTCCCTTAACAATCTATCTTCAAAAAGTGAATCTAATAAAATTCGATATCACTAAAGATCAGCTGTGAGATGTTAGTGAGAAAAACTCCCCTGCTCGACATCTGTTAGCATAAACACAACTCACTCATTCTGTTATAAAATTCTCTGTTATATCCTTGTTCCATAATTGAGTGAGGAAATATGCTCTTTTACATTCTAGACAGCAAAACATGTTTTCAAATATTAACTTTTTAGAAAGCGAGTACAAAGCGGTTCTTATTTTATATTAATTAGAACATATATATATTATACCATTTTCTTATATATACTATACCCATTTTCTTATATATACTATACCCATTTTCTTATATATATTATACCATTTTCTTATATATATTATACCATTTTCTTATATATATACCATTTTCTTACATATATTATACCATTTTCTTATATATATAACGTCATGTAATTTCATAGCTAAAAGTATCTCTACGGAATATAGTATTTTGAATTAAAGGTGTAATTCAAAAATTTCTAATAGCCTATACATGAACAAAATTTTGTACATTAAAAACGTTTACTAATGAGAGTATATAAGATATATATATAAATGTTAAATTTACATATAACAACTAAGTTTAATTGGCTGTAAGATATTGTCTTACCAAAATTCTAAGCATTTTTAAAGAAACTGAAATTTCTTTAAAAAATTTCTTTTGCAACGGAATATTTGAAATTATTCAATTCTCATTTCAGAAATAATTAATTTTAAACTGTGTAATGAAATATATTACATTTTTTTTAAATTTAATCAAAAATATCTAGTTAACATATGTATGTAATATTTTGTGATTATAATTAATCTTCAGTTAAGCTGAAAATAATTGGAAACACATTTATCAACTGAGATGAGATCACTTGAAATACAAATTCATCAACTAAGAATTTTTGAAATTAATTTTAAAATATTTTAATAATGAAATTTAAGTTTTAATATATCATATAGATTCTTTTTTTATTTTAATCTAAATATATTATAAAGTTTGATCATTTCATCTTTGAATTCATTTAAATATGCATAAAATTTTTGATATTTTTCTGTAAATGATTGAGTTTTTGGTTTGAAATTTTCTAAGGAATCGAACAATTTTTAATGTGTAATTATTGAGTTTCACAAAAACATTTTCATTTGAATCTAAGTACAAAAGCAGCCAAATTTAACATTGAATAAATGAAATATTCTAAGCATTTCGTTAAAAAGATTGTAATACAATTGTCCGATAAAACACATATCCTTTCTTTGATTTATTTTCTTTATGGACGATGTTTAAATGCATATTAAGAGGTATTTTGTTCTTCACATTTAACAAATAGAATTTTTTCGAAAGATAAAGAGCAAGAGCTCTATAGTTCAAATAATTTATTTGATAATTGCAAATGCAGCTCGGTATTCGAATTAAAGATATACTTGAATTATCACCACAAAGGCATAATAATCTGATTCATACGAGCGAAAGGGAAAAAAAGGGAGCTTGAAACTTATCTCAGCGTATAATACTGAATAATTAATCCAGATTAATTATAAATCTACAGGGATACCAGCCATCTGGATCTTACTTCGATTCTCATTAATTTCAAAGTTTGGATTATTTTCTTTCCAAGCGATAACTTTTCTCTTTTCACCCCTACCTACTTCGAATTTTTCGATTAGTATTCCCAGAATGCACTTCTTTCAAGTTCAGTAGCACAAAGCAAAAGTAGAGTATATCTATCATCAATAATTTATTTAACAGCTAGCGGAAACTTTTTGACGATAAAAAAAAAGAAAAATCTATCAATTGTTCTGTTATAAGTGATCCTAGGAATATTAGAAAGTAGGAAAAAATATCGTCTCTGTGACCAAGAAAAAGCATACAAAAGATTACATTTTTGACAGGAATAAAATATATCAATACTGAGCTCATAATATTCGATAATGCAAAAAAAAAATCGATGTATTATTTGGCTTTGACATGTTCCACAAAAGAAGTTTTTCTATTCAAATATTTGTTATCCGTGTTATTGTTCTCATTGCATAAGAAAAAAAAAATTATTTTTTAGCAAAAATTTCACTTGATAATCAAATTTATGTTTGCAGTCAAAATAGAGAAAATAAATTCCACGTGAGAAATTTATTCATGAAAACAACTAAGAACAAATTTAAGTAAACGCTAGCTAAAAAAATAGAATCAAATTATTAATATCAAAAATAATATAAAATAATATCTTATGAAGAATTAATAATCAGATTATCAAAATTGTAAACTCATCTTCATTAAATATATCAGTTTATTTTACTGCTTAATTTCCTAAAACACAGTTGTTAAAAAGTTTTCAAACTCTCTTTTATTAACTCTAATTTTTAACTACTTGTTGTGAGAAATTTTTTTTTATATTTGATTTTCTGCAAACTTAATAATTAAAATATCTAAAATATGCGTAAAATCACTCGTGTTATATATTACTTTTAGAAATATGCAAATGTGTTACATTACTTAATATTTTTATTAATGAATGATATGTTCTAAATCAGAATTATTAGTATCAAGAGAGAGATATATTCATTATAATTTCAATGAATGATACGAAAAAAATTTCCAATTTACTTTTTTTTCGTGTTTTTTAAAAGCATTAAAAAGAAAAAAAATTGTTTTTATTGAATTCTTTCAATATTAAATAGTTTAATAATTGGCATTTTTTACTTATTTAAAGAGTTTCGAATCTATAATATATTTAGAGTCAACTTCTTATGTATAAGATATTAAAGTAATCTGAAAATTTTTAATGAGACAGGAAATAATATGTACTTGAAATGTTTATGATAGTTCTGAAGAATTAAAGCTTTTGATTTTGATTTTTCCTGAATAAAATATTAGATTCATGAACAAAAATATGATTAATTATGTGTAACTAAGCAAAAGTGACAGTTAAAAAATGATTACTTATTGGAGAAGCTTAAATAAAAAATTAAATAAAATTGGAAAATAATTCAAATTAGAAGGGAGTAAGAAGGTATTGTAACTTTTCTTTTCCTTTTTCTTTCATTTAAATTTTCATTAAGTCATCTTTTTTCTCTCAAATTATATGATATAAAACTTGTATGGATTATCACAGTAACTGGGTTTTTTAATGTAAATAATCATTACCTCGTGTAATCATATTTTAAAAGGAAAACTTGTAGTAGTTTTCTTTGCTTCTATTCAAAAATATAATTGTGAAAGTCTCTCCCAAACAGCACGAACTTTATATCTTTTTTACCAATTTGCATCACAAAATTTTACAGCTTTCATTTTTCATCACATTGTCTAGCATCTAATCTAAGTCTTACTTCTATTAAGACTTGGGAGCTTTGTTAGGATTATTTATCATGCAACATTTCTTTAAAATTAATACTCAATTAGTGCTTGCACGTAATAACTGCTCAAATTTAAATCTTGTCCTAGAATATTGAAGCATAAATTTCTCCCTAGATGTGGTATAAACTTCAACTCGGTTATGAAATGCATTAGTCGAGATTATTAGAAATTGTGGCGAATTCTTTTGAAATTTCAGTAGAGATTTAGAAGTAAAAATGAAATTTTTTTTTATTTTAATGTGTGGAATTTTTTACTGAAATATAATTTATCAATTTTAAAGAATATCTTAAAAATATTAACTACCTTTAATTTTCAAAAACTTTTATTTTTAAATGTAGGAATTTTATGTATTTAAAATATGACAAGAAAAAGCTGAAATAAAACTATTATCGACACGATTTTTGTTCAGTCGCCTATCTAGCAATACTTTTGCCTCTGACAGAAACAGTTTGCATGCATTATAAATATTATGATTAGTTTATGACATTGTTTTTAACTTACAATACCCATAATGTATAAAATACAAACCTTTATTGATTGTTAACTTTGTATATCCTAGATCGTAAATTACAAAGTAAAAAATTATAATAAATAGATAAATAGAAACCTTTCTTATATCTTCAAAATTAAATTTCCTGTTTTAATCATAAAGGGTCCAGTTGAAATTAATTTAATAATTATGTTTAACCAAAAAAATATTGTTTTATCCCACATTACTCTCCACATGTTATAGATTTACTGATTGTAATGGTTAAATTAAACATAATTTTGCAATATCAAATTGATAAGTATTTATTAAGTAAGATAGTTATATTATTTACAAATATAATACTATGCACTATTTTACTTGTATAGGAACTCATTGTAAATACACTAAAAATATTGCAAAGAATAGAGATGTGATTGTATTTATACAAGTTATCTGAATAATTTAATGTATAACCACTTGAAGATTATAGGATCATATGAAACTTATGGTTCACAAAAATCTTAATGACTCATTCTATAAAGCTGTTTTTACTTCCAGAATCTGCAGTTCAGATTACAATTGATTCGAAATCAAAAATGCGAAATTCCACAAATTGAAACTTATTAGTTTTAATAATGAAAAGGCACCTCATTATAGTCACATTTCTCTCTTCGTAAATAGTATATCTCTTCTATTATGACATGTTTGTCCAGCTTTCCCATTACGGATATAAGAATTTGACAATAAAATGCTCATTTTGTCTTCATTGTTTTATTTGGGACACATGAAATATTCATAGTATGTGGAAGATACTTTCAACATGCTTCCACTTATTTTCTGCAATTTAGGATAAATTTTGCAACAAAATTTTCATCTAGATGTGACTTATTATATTTAAGATCTTTTGCCTTATTTCCAGACTTATTCTTAGTCTGTCAGTTCTTAGTATTGATTTCATTTATCATATACTACTTTATAATCAAACTGGATTGCAAAGATGTGATTATATAAAGGAAATAATAAATACCTTTTTAATATGAGAATAGTCATCTACATGCTGCTGTTAAACTGGTAGTCTTTCCGGAAACATTTTAACAATGATGTTGAAGAATATTCCTTTGCACATAAATATTGATATTTTTGTTCGTGTCAAAAGAAAGGATGTTGCCAGTTTATCTATAAAATCTAAATGCTAAGCTTATTTGTTAAAAATGCTCTAAAACACGTTTTACAAATGTTATGTGGGATTTAAATCAGATCTTTTAATGCTACTCAGAAAGTATTTATACATTAATATCATTATATTTTTACTTGAGATATTGTAATATTACATGTCTACATACTATTTGAAAATAATATTGCATTCACTTATTAACAAGAAATCCACCAAATACTGTGGATTTCTAGTTGATAAATTTAATTGCAGATGACTGAACTGTGTTTAGTTTAAAAATCATAGCTTGTGCAGTGCATTTTTATCACAATATGAAACTTATCAAGAACATAAAATATTATTTCTAATAATTATTTTAATAAAGATTTTCTAGTGTTAGATATTCCTTTAAGCAATTATTAAAATATATTTTTTTTATAATATAAGTGTTCAAATTTTGTCGAAAACTCTTACTTTATAAAAATAATTTGGAATTTTTCCATTATCTGTTATTTATTTTGTTTCCTCAATTTATTAAATTCTTTCTCCGAAGATTTAATAGAAAGTGAATAAAATAATTCAAATAATTTATAAAAAAAAAACACTATAGGACAGTTAAACTCATAAATCTAGACATTTTCTATTTATAATTTTAAACTCTATAAGATTATATATATGCTCTCTCAGGAAAGTTTTCAAAAATAAAATTCAAATGCGCTATAAGCAAATTTTTTTAGTACTATTTTAAAAAAATTTCAAAACATTTACTCGCATTTTTATTATATTTAGAATGACAAATGATAAAATTTATTTCGTAATAATTTTAGATTCTCAAAAAAATGTTTTTCTTATTTGCTCAGTGTTTACTGGGGAGACACAAATTATTTCAAAATCATTTAAAAGTTATTATATTTTGAATTGTTTTTCTTTCTCCGGCATTTTCTTAAAGAAATAATTCATAAATAAATTTTATTAATCGTATACAAAATCATTTCCTCTATTTCACTCTGATAACTTCATCTCGCTATTCAAGATTCGTTAACTTCAAGATTCAAGGGTTCTTAGCCAAGGTTTCCCTAATGTGAAAATAATCCGAAAAAATTCCCCATTAAAAGGGAAGTCTGAGAGACTCTGAAACATATTAGATCTTAAACGTTGTGCAGAAATAAAAGGTTAGAAGCCTTAATCCCTTTTTAGTGAATTTAAAAGAAAAGAACACTGTCGACAAAGAAAGGAATAGATTAGAAAAACAAGAAGATAGAGAAGCGTATTTTCGGTTGTCTAGCCTTTGACAGGTTTTCCTTGACTAGGTGGGCTTTACTGGAAAACCCTATCTCTTGTATTTCAAGCTCTGTTGCTTTTCTCGTCTGCAGGAAAAAGGATAAATGCTTCAGGGGACGTTTAGGGGGAGGCTCAAAATGTCCGATAGATTTCAGACATCGAGCCAATGGCAGATGGTAACATCATTTGTTGCTTCGCTCTACCTATTGATTGTGAATAAAGAAAATAGCTAAATGAAGGCAGTTTCAACATAAAAAAAGCGCAATTTCCATTTAAGCCATTCATATTTCTTAATTTCACTTTTAAATAAAATGTCGAATAGTTAAATGCAACCAATTCTCAATGAAGTGTTAGAAACATTTTCATCTTATATATATATATATATATATATATATATATATATATATATATATAT
>JAPDSC010078167.1:275722-310989 GCA_026290005.1 Latrodectus geometricus | reverse complement strand
TATATATATATATATATATATATATATATATATATATATATATATATATATATAAACACCTTTTATTTTTCATAAGTAAACACAAAGAAAAATGTTTTGAAAGGTTTTTAAGCAGATTTTGCTTAAAATAATGCAAATAAGGTGGTTTAAACCACATCTAGCAGTCACTCAGCAATTCTTGAATCCAATTCCCAAATCAAATCAAATATAAATTTTGTTGTGGATTTAAACCTGCTTTGAAATGTCGATATTGTTTGAATTGGCTCTCTCGTTTAAAACTTGTTTGCTGGTAGACATACCATATCAAATTAAATGTCATTTTTTTTCTTCTACGATAAAATAAATAATTTAATCAATGTAAACAAAATCAAAAATTAATTTTGATGAAAAATCAATCAAAAATTGCATTTAGTTTACTTTATTTGTCTTTTATATAACTTCTCAATTATTCTTAAATAAGTGATAAATTAATACTGAATATTTTAAGAAATTGTTATACAGAAATTGTTTTAAATTTTGAAATGTATATAATGTAGGTGTAGTTAGTTATTGAACTAAATCTATTAGTTCCTTAATTACATTAAACATTGCAATTATTCTACGTAATTCATTCTTATTTTATAAAATTTACGGGTTTTAGTTGATATGATCAAATATAACGTGACACCGTCATAAGAAATTTTTTCTTAATTTAATATATATTTAAAATTTTTGTTATTTGACATTAAAAAAATGTTTGTTTTATATTCACGTTAATACAAAAAATAAACAAATGAAGAAAACAACCGAAATTTTAATATTTTTGGAAGAACCCTTTCTTTTCAATTTAAAAGTAATATTTTATTTTTATTTCAATCATGCACATTCAAGATAGAAGATAAATTTTAATTTGAACTTAAATTTATAATGAAATCAGTTTTAATGGAATTAAATCGTTATTTTACGATGCTTTTGGAAAGAAATGTGAAAATATGTTATTTAAAACAACTTATCCAGCTTACCCGAAACGAAAAGATAGAAAAGGCTATTATTTACTTAAAATACTTGTTTTACTTTAAAAATAGTTACAAAAAGGAACAATTGTAACATTTCGATGAGCAACCCGATCGTGTTTCCAAATGGGCAATGACGCTACTCGTGAAATGGGTCTATTTGTTGACTTACTTCACTATTGTTGCCAACCAGGAATATTGCCCGAGTTCGTGATAACTGTGTTCCGTGTCGCGAGATAAATTTGGATGTCGCCAATAGGTTCTCCCATTCCGTGACAGCTGTGCCAAGTTGATGGAAGCCATGTATGTTTCCTCTTTAGAAAGGAGGATGGATGAATAGATGGTTATGGTCGCAGTTTGTAAATTTAGAATTTCCCTTTCAGGACAACACTGAAAGTGAGTTTTTATGGAGTTCGTTTCCTTCTGACATCTGTGTTCAGCTTTGATGTATGACGTTTTAATAGCGATACTGACGGCTTACATCACCAAAGGTAACTGGAAAAGCATTTGAAATAGGGTATTTTCGTATAGCTTAAAACAATCAAAAATCAGAATGTAAAAATTTAAAATACACTTATATATATTGCAATCCAAGTGTTGAAGTACATCAATCCTTTTTAAAAATGTTTCTTTTGTTTTGAAAATTTTTATAAATAGTCCTTAATCATAAGTTACTAAATTTGCGTTGCCAATGAAATTGATACAGTAATTTTAAATAAAAATTATGTAATGTAATGAAGAATTGATTGAAATACTAACTTTCAATTTCGTTCTTATATAAAATTATTCAAAGAAATGTCTTACAAACCAGGTTAAAATATCCGCAAAAAATCAATATAACCACATATTTATTTCTTTTATATGCAAGAGAAATTGTTCTATTACTCGTATTCTTATTGTAAATCTATTTCAAATAAGATTTCGCAAACATTTCCGATATTTCCCATTTTCTTAATAGTTCTAGAAGTTTATTTCTTGTGTGTGCTTGTTATATATTTCCATAATACATAAAGAAAATATTTAAAATACTGAAACAAATTCAATGATTGTACAAAATGTTAAAATTTAAAGACCGGAGATGTTAAGGAGATTAAAGAAACTGGTGAAAAAACATTTATTTAGGTTTTTAAGCAGGGATTGATAATTCTAAATAGGCTGTCATTTTTAGAGTAAATTATTATAAATTTAAATTTATATTCAAAAAGAAAATATCATTAATATATTTGTTGAATCATTTTTACTAAATACATCACGTAATGGCCATTGATACCACATTATGGATTGCCTAACGCCAAAGATATGTGTAACGTATTTTAA
The DNA here is from genome assembly GCA_026290005.1 of Latrodectus geometricus. Lineage (NCBI taxonomy): Eukaryota > Metazoa > Arthropoda > Arachnida > Araneae > Theridiidae > Latrodectus > Latrodectus geometricus. The sequence continues at coordinate 308,680 of JAPDSC010078167.1, read as the reverse complement.
TATCCACCGCATTGATTACCTTTGCAGAAAGCTTTTTAGATAATGATTATGTTGCAAGGGAGGTAACCAGGAAAACTACCAAGCACACGTCACAACAGACGTGCAGCAAAAGAGAAACTCCATCACCCGTTTTTCAACAGTATTTGGGATCAAACTTATGTTCTTGAGCTCCAAAGATAGCTGGCAGCTGAAGGGTTACCAATCTAGACTTTGGTTTAACAGATCTTGAGATCGAATCCTCATCTTGGGCATGGATGTTAGGTGTTTCGGGATCCACTTTAAACTGTAAGTCTAGGTCTAGTTAGCTCTTGTGTTCAAAAGAAGTTTTTTGACAAACCAGGCCGAAAACAGCTGTCGTACTCTTAGGTTATGTTAAGTCTATTCGCATATGCTTAATACAATAATTATTATATAAGAATTAGAATTATGACGATTTTAAAATTAAAGTTTTCCTACCAGGTATTGACTATTTCTCATATGTCAAATATTAAAATTTTTATTGCTTATCTAAATAAATTATTTTAGATTAATTAAATATACAAATACAAATCTACTTATTAAAATTTAAATATACAAATTTGTCAACACAAATATTTTAAATAGAATTTCAAATCATAAAAAATTGACACAAATATTGTTATAATAAAAAGTGATTTAATTTAACAGATAGTTAAAAAAAATTATAAAAGTCTATAAAATATTGATTTTATAAAATGGATTTTTTAAAGATTTGTTGACAATTTCATAAATGGTTGCAACATTTTATTGCCGTTTATCAACTAAACGTTTTTCCTCACATTTTTATGACATGTTCTGTGCAAATATTTCTTCAAGATAACTAATTTTATTTTTTAATTAATGTTTTTTTGCATAAGCTTCAAATAATTTTGGGAAAATATCATTTAAATGCTACGTTATTAAACTTTCGTTCAAATATACAATTCCCCAATAGGTTGATAACGTGAATTAATTTTGTTCTAATTACAACAGCAAACGTTTCTATTTTGAAAACCTACTCGTCCATTTGTGAAAATGATTATTTCCCCTATTCAGCAAGCTTATGGGCAAGATTTATGAATTTCGCAGAGTTTGTTAACGCTCCATTATAATGGCTGAGGAAAGTTATTGCTTTCCGAATATTACGGCCATATTCACAGAAATCGGTGCGATATTTTGCTGAATAACCCAAACAAAGAATCTTGCTCTAGCCCCTATTTCTCCTTTAGAAACATCATTTTGAGGAAATGATGTTCTGTTAATATAAACAACGTTCATCCCTTTTGAATGGAATAACCATTTTCGTCTAAGTATTTGTATGAGATACATAAAGCACTCTCAGCAAATACTCCATTTCAGCCTCCCGGTAATGATTCAGCTATTGGTGTAGAAAGGGTTATGGTTTTTAATCAATCGTTGGAATTTGCAATAGATTAAAATCTTTATTCTTATTAAGAAATTATACAGATGTTTATATAGTTATTAATATCAATGTGAAATCTTCATTTGTTCTTCATTCTTCAATGTCTTGAGAAGTTTTGGCAAGTTTTTTACTTTATTTTAAAATAAGAAGCGATTTAATATAATTTTATATCACAAATTTGAAAAACTTTAACACACTGTTAGCGAATTGTATTTAATTTAAATTGAAATGTTGTAATTTCAGAAGTTACTATTGTAAATTTGATAAAAAAAATTTTTTAAAAGATATATATTTCTCCCTTATTCCGAATCTATTACTATACCAATTACAAAGAGTTCCATAATTATGTTTCTCTATACAGATATTTTTTATTAACGTTATAAAATTTACAATTTATAAGACAAGCTTTTTTTTATTCACTGATTAATGCAGAAGTTTTAATTCATTAAATCTAATAAATTTAAAATTTTAACACATTTCTTCTTTTAAAATTTTAATGCATTTTCCTTTAAATCACAATTTATAATCCAAATTGAATTACTATTATAATATCTCTGAAAAATGTTAAGGAAATTTTGGATTGTAATTTTGATATAAAACATTTTTCTGAATCTGAAATTTTTCTTCTAAATTCAGTTGATATATTTAACAGTTTTACTTATTATAGTGATTTAAAGGATAAGAATTTTACAACTAAGAGAGATAATTTTTTTAAATCAAGAAAATATCATTAAATTTTAAAACAATTAGAATTAATGTCTAAAAACTGCATGCAAAAAAAGCTGTTTTATTTAATTGCTACAAATAGGCGATCATGATATCTTAATATGTGTAGATAATTTCAAAATCCATAGGTGTATCTTTAATCTTTCACTGAAATAAATTTTTGTGAATAAATACATATACAGACATACAGACACAGGTTCAAGCAAGCTCCGGACTGTACTTTAAGGGGTCTGGATTATTCGACCACATCCATTGCCTCTTAATTTTGAACCACTGTCAGGTGACGAACTTATGCAGCATCTTCCTCTCTATAAGGCTGAAGGATTTTAGACGTCACATATTAACGTGTACACACTCCCAACCCACGGAGCTCCATCAACCCAGTAAGGGAGAATGTGGTCACCCTCCCAATCAATTCGCAAGGCAAATGGTGCTTCACTTTGCTGATCTTCACGGAAAGCGCTTGAGTCTACTGAGCCACTGAAGCTTTCTTTGCATTAGATTGTTTCAATTTAATTATTAGTGAAAGCTTTTAAGCAATATGCAAAAGTATTCTTATTAAAATAAATCTAGAAAAAGGTGCCTGTAAAAAGTTGCGTTCATCTACTCATGACGCCGATCTGATATCCGAATGGTTAACACTCTGATTAACAGTTCGTGGGTACGATTCCCACTTTGAAAATGAATGTTCGTATTGATTTAGAATCTCCTTTGAACTGTAGTTCCTTGTCTAATTAGATTTCGTGTACAAAAAAGACTCAGACAAATCAAGTGATCATCTACTTTTATATGTAATTTTAGAAGGGTTTTTGGTACGAATTTCCAAATTGATAAAACTAAAGCAAAATATGCTTTATGTAATATTTTATTTAACGGAGATCAATTTGTTCCTTTTATGATATGACTTTCATATAGTTGATAAGTTATTTCAATGCCAACGCAATAGTAGACAAAATACGTTCCGTATTAAGAAAGTTTGAAAAAAAATTTAATTTACTTCCTGCATTTTCAAATAGTTGTATTTTCTTCAGGTATTACCAACCAACACTTCTCTTAATTTGCAGACAGACAATTTATTGATTATTTTCAGTATAGTAAGCCATAGAAAATGCATTGCTGGGGATTTTTTTTCCTACAAGAGAATAATTCAAATTTTATGTTTAGTGAAACATTTTTCTCCCCATTAACTATGCTTAATATTCCTTATTTTTCATCCATTTCAATCACGTAAATAAGATTAAGCTTCATAGAATGTTCAACATATTAAAAATGTATTTCCTATGTGAGTAAATTATCTAAAAAAAATGGAGTTAAATCTTTAATGTCAAAAATGAATAACATAAAAAGAGGTTTATATTTCTAATTATTCAATGCAGTCAAACTTCATAAAAATCACTTCGTATAAAAATTAACTTAACTACTTTGAGTCCTAATAAATTCCATCTCAATTAAAGCATTCTAGATGCTTGGAATGTGAACTTAAAATCCCAGGAAATTAGTTAGTTGTAAAATAAAGATATATAGTTTAGAGAAAGATTTTCGCTTTGTTGACCAAAAATTTTCCTGATTTTTATTTTTATGAACAAAAAATAGAAAATTTGTGTGCTTTTTTCAATTTTAAAATTGTTAGACTCGCAGAGTAATTTTTGACATACCAAAATCATAATAAAAAAAAAACTACAGAAAACCAATTTGATTTCTTATATTGAAGACAAAAAGCAAAATAGAAAAAGTCATTTTATTTTCTCTTCCTTTTCCGCTTATCATTATGGTTTGCTCGTCGTTTTTTCCCTATTTACAGCTAAAATCTTTAATTTGTATAAATGAAATTAAAAGAATCTCATAATCTCTATTAGAGAATATTCTAAAAGAAAATTCTTTATTTTGTTCTTAAAAAACATTTTCAAAATATCTATATATAATAAGAATATATTTAATCATGAGTTTTAAAAGTGATTAAAATTTTGTGTAAATAATTATATAAACTTATTTTTAGAAAAATGAATGGTTCAAATTTTTATATATATTGTTTGTCTTGGGTAAAGCATAGTATCTAAATTTTTCCTACAGTTTTAAATAGTGAGTTTTTATGTATTAAAATGCCCTCGAGAATTAAATTTAATCAGTTGGTTTGTGCACCCTATAACTTTAAAATTAAATTGGTTCAATTATTTTGAAGCATGCATAGTGAAGCCTTACTTTTTTATTTTATATTTTATCTCATAATCTATTGACACATATTACTTTTAAGCTCGAATTTACATTGCATCTAAAAATACAATGTTATTTAAATTTAACAATTTTTTAATCCTTTGTTAAAAGCATGAAATAATTAATGACTCATAAAACTGAATTTGTAAAAAAAAGTTTTACTGAAATTTTTGGAAAATAAAAAGGTACAAGAGCGCGAAAATGAAATTAATGTTTTCTTTCTCAGAAAATGTCAGTAATGGAGAAATGTGATTCTCTCCGCACAGTGAGGTTAACGTATTAATCTCCGTTTTGACATTGATTTATGAAGTTCTTCCCTGAATTCTTAGTTATTCGCGGTCGCCATTCTTTCAAAAACTACTGTTTTTATGTAGACACAGTCTTACCAGAATTTGGAAAACTTGCTTTTAAAATGCTAAGCAAATTTCTATGACATGAAATGCTTACTTACAGAAATTGAGAAAATTATGTTATTAATATTTTATTTAAAATAATTAAGAAATTGTTTTTTCTCAATAGTTTTGACTTTGTAAAAAATATCATTCCTTTGTGATTTTTTTAAATATGAAAATCTATGCATAATTATATTAAATAGAAAGAATATCATCCAATTTTTAATTTAAACAATTAAATTGAACATAAAAAATGCCCATTTGAAGTTTCCATTCAGGAATTCCTGTTTCTATTGAAATCAAGATTTTTTGTTAAAATTAACTAATTTATTTCCATAGCAATTTTAGTATAACTATATAACATACTAACATTAACTATCGGTAAATATTCTTTAGTAAAAGATTTTGCAAATGTTTTTTTGAAAATTTCATTTACCCTATCCTTAAGTAACTAGAAAATATTTTTTTTTCGTGTTTATTTCTCATTCTTTTTATGAGGTAAATAAACCTATGTAAGAATATTTAATTAAACTTTTGCTTATAACTTTTCCAATCTCTATACATATTTATTATAAACGCTTTATTTTTCTAATAGCACATTTCTAAATTAATTTTTAAAATCTTGATTTTAAATTGTATTTCTGGCCATTGAAATAAATTTTAAAATACATGTTTTCCAGTAATTAGGTCAAAGCTACAATAGATTATACATTCGACAGTGTATTTAATATAAATTGTTTTGTCAGTGATTTTAATATTGGAAATCAATAAAAACAAAATATAATTGGCAGTCAGCATGAAGAAAGTAAATTAATTCTGACGTAGCACTACTCGTTATGATGACAAGCAGTAGTGGAAACATACTCTTGATAAATTGGTTTAATAGAAGGATTGTGTTCAGAATAGTTTCATTAAAGACATATTTTACTAATGGAAAAAGGTATTTTTACTATTCAAGGTATTTGCCATATAATTACAGATTATACATTGTATATGATAATTTAGAAAAAGTACATGTTGTTTATTATTACATTAATTATTCTATTCCAAAATTTATTTTACAATTAACATTAACTTTGATAATTATAAAATATTGTTCATAATTACAGTCTAAATGTATACAACTTTTGTGTTTTTGGATGAATAAAATCAAACTATTACATGCTAGAACATTTTTTTTAAAGGCTAGAACATTTTTTAAGTTTTGCTATTTAATTTTTTAAAGTTTATTTCAAGTAAAATCACATTCATATTGTTTAAAATCTCTTTGTTACAAACATTAAATTTCATCAATAAATTATCAGAATACTTGCTTGAAATATTTTATACATTAAAAAGAAACTTATTTCAAGTCTCTGTTTTCCATAATTTAATTACTTTCACTATTTTATGACAGGTTTGAAAAGACGAGCATTTTAAAAGAATTGTAACTAATACTGAACTATGATAGTAATTATTTTGAAGAGTTTTAACTTCAATAGAAAACAGTATCGAAACATTAAAATTTTATAATCTTTAAAATTCTTTTCAGGGACTAATTTTATTTTCAGATGGTTTTGGATACAAAATCAAATTTAAAATTATTGATATTTTTAGGTTGAAACAATGATATTTTGTAAACAATTAAAACTGTGGGTGATGTTTTACTAGCAACATACGGCTTGCAAAATAAAAACGCCAAACCTTATTAAAGCTTGAGATCTCCCCTGAAGTTTTTCATTTATTACCGTAGAATTATGTATAACAATAGAGTTATTTTCCCACTATCTTAATATTCATTAAAATATTGAGAAAGATAAAGATGGTAATTAAATCCTGGAAATCTTCTTGTTCAAAGTCTAGTTAAACTTAATGTATTTTCATTATTCTGAATATCTTCATAGAATAAGTTGGCATTTCCAAATATTTTTAACATTTTATTAGCATATGAACTTCTCATTGTTTCTTTTCAATTAAGTATGATTTTAAAATATTAATTCTTTTTATTTAAGATATTGTTTCCTCATATGTCAGCTCATACTCAGAATTATTTACCTACTGATTCATTTTGATTTAAAAATAAAGGTTAAGCCAAAATCTTTTGCTAGTGAATATACTATTTCCTATTAAAAAACTAGAATAATCTTCATCAGTTGCATGTCATTGATGCAGAATATGTTAAATCTCAAGTGTTATGAATTTAAACAGGGTAATTCAATGGAAAAGTGCACCCTTAACTTTATAGAGATTCAAACAAAATTCAAGGTAATTCTACATCAGCATTCCATTGAAATGTCACACTGATTTAAAATTCCTTCTCATACAACAAATATTATGTAGGAAAAGTTTTATATTCAATTAGATTTACTTTTATTCAGCTGTAATCCAATTATTCTATTTCATTTTTGAAATTCCGAATTTCAAATTATCTTAGGCACTTTATCACGTTATACATCGTTTAATCCTCTAAGAAATCTTCATATGTGTGGTTCCAAGCCCTTTTTTATAATAATTTTTAGTTTGTGGTTTGGTATCTCTGAATCTATTAAAATTCTGATTTCTAATCTTCTATTTATGAAATAATATCATAATAGTTTAAAAGCATATATTCATTATAGCTATTTAATTAAATGTGTACATAGAAATATATTAATTTTTAACACCGTTAATTTTAATTTAAAAAATTGTCTGTTTTCTAAAAAAAACTAATTACAACACGAAAATATTAAAAAAATTGCAATTTTTATATAAAGTACGAAGCCATCTTATATTTATTGGAAGAATATCAATTTGGAATAAAAATTCCCCTACATTTTTGCTTCAGATAGTAATACCAATTTTCCTCATTCGCAATCAATTTATTAACTTACTTTCGGCTAACATTAGAAACATTTTGAGACTAAATCTAAGTCAAACTGTCATTAAAAGAAAATACAAAGTTATAGTAAGATTTAAACTTAAAATGGAGGGTGATTTTGAAGTTAATTAGAACTTTCAGCTTTGCTTTGTACATTGAATCCATCAAAATTGTCTTTAATTCGTTGAATAAAATGTTTCCAAGAACTATAGAAGAATGTTAACATTTCAAAGATCAATTCTATAATAAAGATCAATACCTACAGCTAAAAGAACAATCTAAAAACCTTTTACGGCTTCCCTCTTTCAAAGTGTCGAATCGATACATCAGAACTTTTCTGTCACAAACAAACACTTCCTGTCATCATCAGAAATTAATAAGCCGCACGTACTTTCCACAAAAGTGCATTAGACTCACACTCACGCTTCATTCCTGCTTTTGGACTTTTCCCATCGGGCTTAGAAGTCATCTCGATGGATGTTGATGAAACAGACCTTCCTATAAAGAAAGAACCAAGCATTCTTTATCAAATTGAATGGAGACAGGTTTTGTCCAGGCTTGCTTGTCTAGCTGATTGGAAATACTTTTCTAATTTGACCAAATTTAGCCCCTTGGGACACAAGTCCTTTTGTACTCTCAGAAAATATTGTTTTGTTTGAGAAGTGTTATTTTGATGAAAGTATGTAAATAAAACGTAATATTGTTTGAGGAAAAATTATGTTTTAAATCAATGAGGATAGTAAATTGATTTTCAATTACCTCTACTACTTTCTAAGTTTGTTTTCAGAGGACATAAAAAGTAATATAATAATTAATAATATGGATAGAATTATTTTCCGGTTATCTTTTATAGATTAATTGGAAAATTATTTCAGCTACGATTTGTTTAATATTTCATTTGTATATATATGTAACATAATATTTGTTAAATATTACATCCTAAATATACTTTCTTATATAGCATAATATTTCATAAAGTTAATATTTGCTTATAACTTAAAATTGTCTTAACTATTTTTGTTAGTGTTTTTATAATTAAATATAATCTCCAACTTGTACTATTTTCGCTAAAATTGATTTGAATGATAATAAAAAATGTGACGACTATCAAAATTATAATTTTCTTACATTGTTTATTATAAGATAACTAGATTGATTTCATTTCGTCTAACAAGTTTTCTGAACATGTAATTGCAACATCAGAAAATCTGTTGTTACCATTACTAAAATTTAATCACTCACTTGAATTTCAAATAACAAAACCTATTTGATTTTAAATAAGATTAAAAGTAAAACCACATATCAGTTAAATGAGATTCAAATTTTTTTGAATTTGCTTCTAAAAATTATCTACTCTCTTATGCCTAGCTTTGTTTAGTATTGAAGTAAGAGTAAATTCACAATATTCTCTCTCTTGATGTATATGGTGTATTTGAGAGCCTGTTACAAATTGAAAAATTTTACCAAAATAGTATGATCAAGAGATTTTTCATTAAAAAAAATCTCGCAGGAAAAAGGAATAATTTGGAAGATTCCAAATCACAGAATAATCAATAGATAATTTATTTGTTCAGTTGCAGCTAAAAAAGGTTGCAACATTTGATAAATGAAAGTGACAAAACTTACGGTTGTAGAACACACAACAGAAAAAAAACAGTAAAAAAAATAAACTTTCCCTTTTAATATCAAAGCTAAATTCCTTAAAAGAAGCGAAAATAAATTCAGATTCTAGTTATTTCCGTTTTCGAAAGAAAAAAAAAACTAACTCAATTCTTTTCGCAAATCCCTTTTCTCCCGCTGAAGGGGAGGGGGATAAACTATAGGTGATGAAAAGTTTCTTGTAAAATGCTCGAGTTTCTTTTGGTGGAAGGAGAAACTTAACAGGAAACCCCCTTACTTCCTCGAGGGAGGAAAAGTCTTAGAAATTTACATCCTATGCATAAAATATCTGTTCCTTCCTAAAGTTTTCCTTTTCATGATAAATTCGCTGAAAAGGTATGAGATATATGGTGCTATTCTCTAAACATTTCGTTGTCAACGTATTTCTGTGCTCATCCATTTCAAATACGCCCTCTCTTCCATTCTAAGATGCTGCGGTGGAAGCAGAAAAAACTTAAATTTATGAGCTACAAATGAAATAGAGTAAGATTTGTATGTTTATCCGAATTGTATAAAAAGAAATGAAAGGATAGAATATATCAAATTTTATTCATTCCTAGAACATCTTCATTTTTAATAGTTTCTATGGGCTCAAAGAATGAAAAATGCAGACATAAATGGCCAGAAAACTTAAAGCATTTTTATGGTAACTGGGATAATGAATTTCGTGTCTTTATATTTTCTAAAATAAGTAAAAAGCCGTTTTATTTTTCTTGAATATTTCTGTGAGAAATAAAAAAGAAACTCCTTCATTTTGCAATTTTCCGTGCAAAATTTTATATTTAAAATTTTTATAGGAAAGGTAATTTCTGATTACTCACTTCCAGTTATAACCAAAATATTTAATTTAGAAGTATGTGAAAAATTTATTTTTGTTGCAAATTTTTATGGAAACTGATAATTATGTAACTAAGGTAAATTACCTGATGTATAAGTTACAGTGTAGCAATTACTAATTTTCACACCTGCAAAAGTAATATTAACTATCATGTCATTATTATTATGGTTTTCTTTAGTATTTGTTACTCCGAGGATGTTCAACAAAAGACTTTAAAATTTCAGGTGCTTAGTGAAAAGTTCCATATGTTTTTATAAAACGCCATTTCAATAATACTAAGTAAATTGTTTCAACAATCGTTTTTGAAGTATTAACAGAATAAAACCCTTTATAAATCAATCAAATCCTTAATTGTTCGCTTAATTACTGCGTATTTAATCAATGATTAAGCCGGTGTATATTAGTTAAATAACAGCTATGCAATATTTAAATAGATCACCCCAGGTGTGAACAGACAAAAGTAGCTTGTCCTTTTTGGACCTTGCGCCATAAAACCCAACCAACCAATTGAACAGACAAAATACTAAGCTCATAAAATGCTCATCAGCTAATTTATGAGGTTATAGCAACTATTTTTGGAAAAATTGAAAATACTTCCCATTTGTACAATGCACAAAGCATGTTAGGTTCTTATACTTTCAAACTAATTTTTCTACTGCTGTTGGAGAAGCAAAGCCAAGCATCTATTTTTTTGTGCACTTAACTATTGAAAGTGAATAAATTTAAATACTATTGAAAATCTGCTTTTCTGTAATATTAACAAAGCCAATATTAACCAGAAATTATCTTTACATTATGCATAATAGTGTCCTACCATAACAAAATATTCGGTTAGGCAAGGCCAAGTGGACTACATTTTAAAATCATTCTTATAAAATAAAGTAATCTTCCGCAGCAGCAATAAATTGACATACAATATAAAAGCCCTTAAATGAAAATATTTTATTTATATATTTTGAGAAAAGATGTAAGAATTATTGATGTATCATTTCATTGATACCCCAAGAGTTGATGTATTGAAAAATATTGTAATTTTATTTTTGTTCTTTTCTGATAAAATTTTAAAAAAAACTTAAGTGAAACTTTTCTCTATATTTTCTAGGAACAGCACTTTTGCAGCTTGTTGATGTTCAAAAGGAAATACAAAATCAGCAAATTAACATTGTAGGTTTGTGTAACATTTATCTCAATTTCTTTGCATTGCATCATTGCGAAGATTATTAACTGATTATTATTATAAAATGTTTTTTTAACTCTGAAAATTCCCCTTTTAAAAAAGTAAAAAAATTTATATTCTGTAACGTTAGTATAAAATTTTAGAATTTCTTAAGGTCAACTTTTATTATTTTCCTTGGAAATAATTAAATGTATAATTTTTAATTATTCTCAGGTTTATATAGATAATTTGTTGCACCTAAATTTGTAAAGAACAATTGAAATGAAGTTATAATCTTAAATACATTGCATATAAATATGTAATTATTTAGCATTAATGTAATTTATAATAATATACAGATGTTTCATGGAAGCTTTTTTTCTATGTTCCTTTCATATTGTTATAATTTTGATTCCCAGTAAATTGATAAACTGACCTCTGCACTTTTCTCTTCAAACATCCAAACCATGTTAAAGTATTAAATCTTGAAAAAGATACATAAAGAACCCATGTCTATTAAATTTTTCAATGTTCTTCAGAAACGACAAATATTGAATCAACTTACGTCTCTGCACCGGAATGATTCTTTTCCTCAAAAAGCTTTCTCGTTCCTTATAGCATTTCTTTTAAGTAAACATTTCACTCTCTGTTATAACCACTTCCATATACAGCAATTGAAATATAAATTGTATATTTTTATTTTTTCCCAAATTTATAGTTTTGATAAGATTTTTTAAGTCACTGATAAAAATATTATACATTTTCAAGTAGATTGCTTTCTTAAAATTTGATTTAAAAGAAATCTGGTCTTGATACACATTTAAATTAAACCTATTACATCTAACTGATTATTGCTTAATTCCATAATATTTCAAAATATACAAAATACTTTCAAAACAAATTGCTATAAAAACGTGTTGATTTATCTGTTCTTTTAAAATTTAACTTTTCATCAGAAGTGTATCTGAGAGATCTGTGACTCGCTTTTTAATTTGTTTTATTTAATTTTAAAAATCCTTTCCAGGCTTATCATCCGCATTGGCATTTCCACTCAGTTTTTCATTTATTTAGCATTTTCACCCAATTTCTTAATTTTATCAATTCTAACAAAAACATAATATTTTTTAAAAAATGAAAATTTAAAATTTTGTCCCTGATAAATCAAAGATCTTGATGGAAGTAGAAGGGTTATTTCTATGACTATGAATTCCTCGCAAAGTGGTAATTCTCACAAACCTAACAGTTCACGAGTTCGATTATTACCTTAGGTGTGTGATGAGGTTGGAAATAAACTTTAAAATGCCAGATCCAGGCAAGGCTTTCCTTCGATTGTGCAAAAACTGACCGTAAGAGAAACTTTATTTAATTACATTATTTAATTAGATGTGAATTATTTTTGGTTTTCAATAATAAAAATAATTGAAGTTAATTCTAAGTGTTTAATTTTCTTAAATAAAATACATATTTCATGTTAACTTTAATAGTATGTTATTACTATTCAATGATTTTTATTTCACACTATTTTCTTCTCATTTAGTTGAAAGCTTTCTATGTGGATCTTTTGGTACCGCTGGAAACTAACATCGATAAAGATACTAAAGTAGTGGCTGTAAGTAGAAATCTGAATAACTATTTTTTATTTATCCTTAAAATTTGTTTTCTGGTTCTTTGAACACATATTATTGTTAACATGTAATATTGTATTAAATAATATTCAAACAATCAATATAGTAATAAACAATATACTACTTCCTGTAAAAAAAATTATTGCAAGGAAAATTCTAAAAAATTATTATTTTTATACTTAAATTTCATTTTTTTCTGTTTATTATATATATACAAAATGCATTGAGGAATTTATAATAGAAACTATTAATGCTTAGGATACTATGCATTTCCTGTTAGTGTTTTCTTGCATGTTTTCTGTATTTATTTCAAGGTACAAGAAACAGACTTAAAGATATAATCGACATTAAGAGAAACAAAAATTGTAACGAACACAAAATATCGCATATCATTTGGTAAAAACATGAAAATATTTTTCATGCGTATGGAGAGTTCATTATTGTGTCACGTCACTTCATGTAGATCTCGTGATTTAGTCAGTTCATTAATTGATGCTTAAAAGATAGTTTAAATAAGATAAATCCGCTTTCAAAAGATAAAGAACTGCAGTTGACTGATTTGCGGTTGTGCTTTCAGTTCAGCAGCTTATGCAATCAATTTCACCTTCATGAATGAATGTTTCAAAATTTCTGAATCCACTTAAAATCATAGGTCCGGTCGAATCAGCTGCAAGATGTCCATAGAGTAGTCAAAAAAAACAAATGTGCTAGCTTAATGTTACAGCATGTCTATAAGTAAAACTTCAAAACAAAGTTGTTGCCTACATGAATCCCCCTAAAAAATTTTCCAAACTGAAATTTTCATAGAAATTGTTCATTTCGGTCACAATGTTTGTGATAGTAAAATCAGTTGTTTTTTTGCATCAAATTAAGATTTGTAAATTAAAATATAAGTCCTACATAAATAACCAATTCATTTTATTACAATATTTCCTTCAAATAAAATAAAATTTTAATCTACGTACAATGGCAGTTTAATTGACACTCATGTGCAAAAAGATGTCCATTGAGTGACAAATCTATATACAATGGCCCCTTCACCGGAATTAGGTATGAAACATGTAACCCTCTGTATAGCAGAGCGACGTTTTTTATCCAGCTATATTTAGCTCTCCAAAAATAATTTCTTCTAAATAAACATTTATTTGTTGACTTTTAATCTTAACGTAGAGACACTAACATAGATAACAGAAATTTCAGGTAACAGATTTTTCCCTTTTGTCCCAAGTTTAATTCATTATAAATATGTTATGCTGTTGTTTTCTTTGAATCATACGACTGGAAATGAATTAGATGAGTTTAATTAGCAAGAAATCGGAGATTAATCCAATGATTTGCATCTTCTCGACTAGTTTCTTAGTTTTCAACCACTATACATGTTTTGTTCAGCATATTCGTGACCAGATAACATAATAGTATTTTGTTCTTATGCATAATACCATTCTCCGAGTAAGTCAACAATTCAAGAGTATCAAGACACATCTGTCTAAATTATATGCAGTGTGTATATATCAAAGTATGTAATTTGAATGCGTCTCATGGTGTGCACCATCCATGTTATTATAAAAATTGCAAAAGATATTTCAGCTTTGCATTGTGGGTATGATACACTGATTTCTCCGTCCTGCTTGCAAACTACTAAGATTGTCTGGAATATATAAGAATCTTAATCTTCCTTATGATATGAGTTCTAATTTAACTTTGGTTATAATTACTTATTCAAATTTCATATAAAAGTGCTTTGCTGATTAATTAGTGAAAATATAATTTCTCAATTCTATACAGAATTTATTTCTAAAAATAAATTAAGTATATAAGTTTTCCCACATTAATTTTTAATTGAATATACTTATTTCTCTTAATAAAAATATTATAAAAATGATACAAGATTTAGCAATAACATCCAAACTAAATTTCATAATTTTTATTTAAAAAGTATCTTATTATGTCAGAATTAATATTTAAAATGAACTACATTTAAAATTCATTCTTAAACGAATCAATTTTATTTAAACATTAAAATCTTTAGCAAAATATTTATGAAAGTTATACATTTGAAATTTTCCTCACTATCAATTTTCCATACAACAATACTTTGAGTTAGGAAAGGAACTATTAATTTATTCAAGGAAATATGATAGTCTATTTTTAAAAAATGACACCACATTATTAGTCTTAAAAAAGAATTAAACATTACAAATTATACACATAGTTACTAGATGATTTAACTCGTCCCAATCCTTTCATTCATTTAAAAAACCATATTAAGGCTGATAATTTGTTTTTATTCGTAACCCTGTTTGGCGAGACTTGACGCCAAATGTCACTTTTAACAGTTTTAAGGTCCTTGTTATCATTACATTTTTTATTGTTTTACTAAAGTAACTGTAAGTTCTCATCTACGTCATACAGTAATTTTTAAGTTCTCTATTTTTATTAGATCCTTTTCACTAAACTAAACTTTCTTTTTTAACATTTAACTTTCAGTGCATTTTATTTATTCATAAGTACATATAAATTTAACAAGTCTTTTGTGAAAAATTGATTATAGATCACTTTTTAAATTTTTGTCCACTTCAAAATTGTATTCAGTATTTATAAATAAATACTTGAAATTAATGGAGAATATATCTCGGGATTCTTTTAAAATTTGTAGACATATTTCTAAAATTCTCAATAAATCATTAGTATATGTGGATTGTTCGGAGAGTAAACTGAATTTGTAAATGAATGCATGGCCTTGTGAAATTTAATTCAATTATTCTTCATTTCTATTCCAACTTTCAGAATGGATATTTTTTACAATTCAGAATTTATTGTAAGCTACAGGCCGTAGTCAAATTAGTCTTCATTTGCAAAATGCAATGTAAAACGATAAACAAAACAAAATTTAAGCATGGTGGATACATTTATTAACTCTTCAAGAAAAAATGTAGGCTAAAGGTTATTTTATTATAAAATTCTTTAAACATATGTCCAGAACATCAAAACTTTCTTTGGACCATTTATAATTGTTTATTAGAAACAACTTGTCTTTTCATGTAAATTTTTACTTTCGTACTTTATGTGAGAAATGAATCAAAGGTCTGACTTTATATTAATTACACTTGTCATAAAACGAATACTAAACAAGTAATGAGCAGGTATGAGATGAGAAAATTTTTAAAATGCATATGAATTTTTAAATGTTTTTGAGGTTTTTGCAATATATTAAAGATATTTTAATAATTTTAATCAAATATAGTAAAATTCATTAAAAGTTTTAAATTTTTAATCCAGTGTGAACAGAAAAGGTTCCTTCAGCAACATAAATGCCTGCAGGATTCTTATTTAAAGGCTGTTGGCGTGGTAAAGAAACAGAGGAAGAAACATAAAAGTAAAGGAGCATCTAATTTGGATAAAGAAATAAAAGTAAGACATTGGGCATCATTATAGTGCTTCATAATGTATCAATTTATTAAAATTGTAAAAATTTTTATACATTTACTGTACTCATTCTCTTTGTCTCCTTGTTGTATTATGCATTATTTTCACAATTTGCTGACAATTTTTAATTTCATTATTTTGATTAAATTTTAATCAGAAATAAATCAATATAAGCAATTTCTATAAACTTGTAAAGATGTACGATTATTTAATAAATTCATTACATAAATATATCACATTTATTAATTAATATGTTAATTGCAGAGTACATTTTATAAATAATAGCTGTATATTACAATGTTAAGACAAAAGAGCAGAGACTTTCACATTCAAACATTTTTATTGAACATAACTGCAAGCTTAAAGTTCTGCTACACATTTTATTAAAGAGAGAAAATAAGAAAACCTCAATAAAATTTTATTTTCTCCATGGAAACAAGATTCTAAATTGTGTTGTTTTGATGTTCAGCGTTATTAAATTATGATAATGCAAAATATGCCTTAATATTTATGTTAAAACTGAAAGTACTATAGCATATGTTTAACTGTACATATATTCAAGTTAAAATATTTAACATTGAAATTGTGAAATTTTTTAATAAAATTTGCTAAATTTAAAAATATGTGATTAATTAATTGTGCCAACACAATTTTTCATGGATAAATACGAATTGTTAAATCCAAAATATATTCAGCAGTACATGCAATATTTATATACGTTTTAAAATTTTGATCTATATAAATAATTTAACTTATGAAACAAATTTTTGTTTCATTTTACTTTTATATAACTCTTAGTTTAAAAAAGTTGAAAAATTATTTCCTCATGATTTAAATGTAAATAAAATTTTAAATGCGGTGAATTATCATAATTTACTCCTAAAAATAAAACAAGTATTTTAAAGACGACGAAATGTGTATTGTAAGCAATGACTATATTTCGGATGATATTTTTAAAATAGAAGACTTTTGCAAAATCTATGTAAATTTTTTTAATTTTCCCTAAGTTGAAGTTGAATTATTAAACCATTTTTCAGAATCTGCAGCAGTTGGAAGAGGAAAAATTAAAATTGGATTGTTTCTGCGAAAGAAGTTTAAAGCAAGTAAGTGATTTTACAATAGGAAATTTACAAATAATTGTAAATCAAATTAGCTCCAGCATGTAAAACGTTAAGGATAACTAAATCAAAAACTAATCCTCGAGATGAGTATGAAAAATCTAGAATACTTTAAACTAATTGTAAAACTAATATCATTTGTTGACACATGCATAGGTAAATATATAATAATCAAAATTGCATCATAACTTATAATTGTATGTGAATGTATCGTGTATGGACATACTTCATACCGAATATCATTATAAATGATATAGAACTGGACTTTTCAAAGTAAGCATGATTTAAATACATGAGTAAATCATCGATCAATCTTAGTGAGTAATTAACAAAGGTTCTATTGATCATTAATCTGCTCTTAAACTTTATGATATTACTTATGAAAATATGCATGTCTGTAATATATTTTCTATGGTGATTGTTTTTGAGTGAAGTTAAAAATACATGATTTTATAGAAAATGCAAAAATTTTATGCTTTTCAGCAATGGATGGAAATTTATAAGTGCTCTAATCATTAAACATGACGTCACGTCTCATCGTCATGATAACCGATGCCCAATTCTTCGTAGTACTCGACAATGTTATTTATAAATTCCCTTTTTAAAAAGTACATTTGACTAAGAAATAAATTGCATTTACCACAGATAAATTTTATTTGTTAAAATAATTTAATATTTTTATTTAATTTTTTTATTATTTAAAATGTACTCTCTTATGGCAAGGGTATTCAGTTTTCTGTTGGAAAACTGATTCAAAATTAATTGCTCAATTGGTATTCATTTACATTATTTATGATTTAAATATTTTCAAATTTTACATCTTTAAGCGATCACAGTTTTTTTCTCTTTGAAGTCATTCTTTAAAAACTGCATATTAAAAGCAACGTGATAAATCAGTTCTAAAATCTGAAATTATTTATGGAAAGTGCCCGTCTTTCTTGCCTGGTATCTCTTTACATAATTATGCTGCAATATTTTTCTTTCTAGGCCATTACCCAGGAAAGACGGCGGTATGGCTTCGTCCTGGAGAGGCAGTGCTCCCTCACCAAGCATCATCTTGTTTACCACTCTCAGGTAATTAAGCTTCCGCGATTCATGGACATGCCCCTCAACATGATTAAGGAACGTCATTAATCAGCTCGGCTGCAAATCTCACATTGTTCTCTTGTTGAAACTTCTATGATATATTTTTTTTTTTTTTTGTTATAGTAGTTTAGTTTCATCTAATTTTTCCTCGTGGAATTTTAATGATGTGTTATGTTCAGTGTAATTGAAATGACTAAGTTGGAAGAATCATGCATAAAGTGTGGGTTTTTTTATACCGAGGATTTAAATAAGTCACTATTCTGATTACTTGGTAAGAAGGAAGAATGGTTAATTTCTCTTTTATCTGAATTATAGATGGCACATGCATTGTGATTAAAACAGATAATATAATTTTTAAAATAAAATGACGTCTGAAATATAATACATACTGGTACAAATCTAAAATATAATATCTGAGATATATTTGTCTAAAGTATAATACATGCTCCTACAGTTGATGATAGTAAACAGGAATTTTTATAACAGTAAACTTTTCCGCATTTTTGTTGAACATAAATTCCCAATGTTATCACTAATATATTAGAACTGTAATTGCGACATTAACTAAAATTCAAAAATCTTTGACATATTTCTTTTTAGCTTGCTTAAATTGATTTATTGACCCAAAAATAAAAATTTTAAATCGTAAATTTCTAAGTTTAAAAGTTCTCTTATGCTTAAATATTTGAGTATCTAAATGCCAGATAGATTTAAGCCGGTTTTCAATATTAAATGAAAAGTCTAAATATATATAATTTTTGTTTTTAAAATTAATAATGAGACTTATTTAATATGCTATTATCTATTTATAACTAAATATTTTGCAAATTATTTAGTAAAATTATAGTTTTATATTCGTAATTACACCATAACTAACCATTTTACATATTGCTTACATTAGCTGCAAAAAAGACAAAGTTAAATCAACATTAATTTTATAAAACAAATGTAAACAAAAGATTATATATTTATAGAGGTTTCACTTAAGTTCATATCTCTAATAAATAATATAAACGTAATTGAAAATTTCTATATGTAATATATTCTTTCTTTTAAATTATGGATTCAATCTCTCGTGCTCTAAATTTATTGCTCCATTACTAAATATACTCTTTCACCTGCAAACTTCTAAATGATTTCAGAGTCTTATATTTATTTCTTTAACTGGCTAAAAAAGTCTTAAAATTTTTAAATAATAGATAAATAATTTTAGTTAAGAAACGCTACAAAAGTTTTTTTATAGAATTTTTAACTGTTTAAAACTGTATTTTTTTATCTTCTGTATTTTTACGGGCAAATTTAAAAGTGCAATTAAAATTAGTATTTTATTCTGTACTCGTATGTTATGCATGAACTATTGCATAATCTATGTACCCTACATTAAGTAATCCACTTGAAGAGAGTTATGTAATACTCTCAACTGATTTTTTTCTACACAAAACCCTCACATCTGATCTACTTTTGTTTTGAGGCTTTTTCCTTAGTAACGAATAAAAATTGAATGTGGATTTCGCAACATTTGGATATTGGTCGCCATGCAATTATTACAATCGAAACGTCTTTTGTGTAATAACTATCCTTGCATTCACTATCTACGTATTTCAAGCCATTATTTTCCCTCACAAAAATAAGTACAGCCTGAGCAATTTTATTTCAGACTTTTTCTTGCTCTATCTTCTACAGTTCCACAAAAAATATTATCCACCTGTAATATTTCGAAGTATTTTTTAGTTATTCACTGACCAGTGATAGATTGAGATAAAAAAATAAAAAAAAAACGTGACTGGAAGTTATAATTGGAATAATGTTATAAATAACTGGAATAAAGTCCTATTTATTGAAACATAGATTTATTGTGCTATAAATGTTCATTTTACTTAAACTAAAAATATGTTTAGTGATTTCATAATTGGGATAAAATAAGGCGATTTCAAGTACTCGATAATTTGAAATAAAATATACATATATGGTTGTATTTGTCAGGTAAAACAGTAGTGTTACATTACAACTTCCAGAAATATAATTAATCTTTTAAATAGTTTTAGAATATTGATACATAAAATTTTGAACAAGTGTATTATCCACCCTAGAATTTTCAAGGAATTTCAAGGTTTTTTTATTTTGTTTCTAATGGCGAGCACCCTTGAGCAAGTATAGTACATTAGCCCATTAGCCGCAACAAGGCCGGAAACTGCTACTCATTTTATCGTTACCCGGTGGGCACCTGTGAACCAAGTCACGGAAGTACGAGTAGCATCGCCCACGCCACACGGCCACAAACCCGTTTATAGGGCGGACCATATTCATCCATTATCTGAGGAAAGGACAAGAAACAGAGAGAAAGAGAAAGTACATCCATGCCCGAGCCGAGATTCGAACCCAGGTTTTTCTCATCCGTAATCAGTTACGCTAACCACTAGACAGGTTGGGCGGCTGAATTTCAAAGTAACTCACTGAAAAAGTGTATTTTTATGCTTCTTCGTATAAGATAAGTGTTTTATATACAAATAAGCATGTTATTTTCATTATTTTAAAATCTCAACTTTATTCCTCACTGTTACAGATATGTTATTCAGAATATTTGTTATAAAATCATGAAATATATTCTTATCTCGAAGTACTTTATTTAACAATTTAGATATTGTTTTGTGTTTTGTATATTTCTTCAGAGTAATGTTACTTATTTTAGCCGATGAAGTAAACTCTTGCTTTAAAGTAAGAAGATTGTGATATTCAATGTATTTTTTGTATTGTTATCACGTGGGCATGAAGACTATTATATATTTTTAGGCATTGAAATTTGAAATTTATAGAAATAGTATTTTGGTTGCATCCAAACATTTTCAAAATAATTAATCGTCTGAATTTAAAGAATATTAAAAAATTTTATTATTCAGGAATTCTTTACCAATTGGCATTTTAGCACTATGAGCTGCCAATCAATGTAGATCATCAAACTGTATCTAACTTTTATTCTCATTTTGAGTTAATAGCTAAATATTTAGAGCTCTGGCCTTCAGTTCAGAAGCTCGTGAATTCAAATCTAACCTCTCAGTGTTTCGAATTAATTTTAAAATTAAATTCCGACCGAATTAATATTTTTTGGCAAAAAGTTATTAAAATAATAAACAAATTCTATTTTATAAATGTACTTGCGGCCTCAAGTACTTAAAACTATAAAAAAGAAATACTTTTTAAGAAATTCGCTACTTAAGTCTTTGCTGAATATATTTTAGCATTATTTCATAACATTTTAAAAATTGAAATTTACCTATACAGCTTCATTCATCATCAAATGCTGTTCAAAAGTAGAATTTTTTTAACTATATTTTGTGAAATGCTATACAAAGTATACTATCTTTATGCTTAAAGCTTCAGCATAAGCATAAAGATAGTATCTTTATACTATCTTTATGCTTAAAGCAAATAAGATATGCTTTAAGCATAAAGACTCATGAGTAGTTTTTATATAGATTCAATATCAAATATATTTCTCTCTTTATCAGTAGTTATTGATATAACAATTTGATTTACTTTTTTCGCAGCCCGACAGTGTAGAATCATTTCTTATAGAACATTCAATTTTTAAGAATATGGAATTTAAATACTCTTAACTGATGTAACGATAGAATTGAATATTAATATTAAAATGCTTAACTCAGAACATTTTTGCATTTTGAATAAATCAACACTTTGAGGATTTATGAATCGAGAAAATTAGCTACTTGCTTGAAAGGAATGGCTTAGTAATTCTGGTAATCATGTTTCAGAACCACACTAATTATGAAATTTCACGAAATTAGATTTATTTTTGTAATTTTACTCAAAGTCAAATTTAAATTTTATATCACTTGCAAAAAGATTTTTTGTAGTAAACAATCATTTTTGAAAATATTTCAAATAGTATTTTGAATATGTATTTTTCTGTATTATTAGGTAGAATCATTATCGGCTTCGTCAACGTCTTGTAATTTTGAAGTACGATCATGATAGTAGAACCGTAATAAATGCCAATATTACAATATTTTCTTTATAATAACTCAAGATTATTCAACAATTAATATTTTCGTTACTTTTGCTTTTAATATAATTTTCACTTCAATTTTAAAACAATTTGCTTACATAAAGAATAATATAATATTTTAAAGTATAGATTGTTCCTTATTAACCATATTTTCTATAAATATAATCTGCTTTAAAAAAAATCACCATGCTCTTTCTTACAATTTTGTCTACGTCAGTATTTATGAACACTTTTTAACTAAAACTACTCTAAAGTGTTGCTTTCATTGGATTTTACTGGTTCGTGAAAATCAGCAATTTAACCAATAGAAATTAATAGTACAAATAGTGCACGTTACTAATTGTATTGATACGAAATGCATATAGTCAAATGGTATTCATAAGAAACTAAAAAGTGAAGATATAAAACTATATATTTTCTTCATTTAGTAAAAATATATGCTTAGTAAATGTTTATTTTTTTTACTAATTAATTCATATTTCTCGGTATAATGGTTGTAATAGGTATTGTAGTCATTTACGGTAAAATACTTAGTCTTATTTGAAAATAAATTCTTATTTTATACGTTTTTCTTCATACTGAATGAAAATATTATCTTAATTTTATAAAATATTAAGAGAAAACTGTTTAGAAAACTTTGGTTAAGAATTGTTGGAATGTATTTTCAGTTACTTTATTATAAATTGCTTCGTATGATAAATTATCTTTGTTTCTTCTGTAGGGACAATCTTTGTTGCAACATCATCTGGAAGAATGGGAAGATATCGCTAAAAGTAGAGAATCACTGCCAGAACCTATTGACAAACTTTTTCCTGCCTCTAATAATTATAAGGTACATAGACAATTTTAATGTAATTTGTAATTTTATACATACACATATATGAACATTTCCATTCTATTAAAAAGGATTATACATACATATATAATAATAAAATTTGGAAAAATAATCAAGCTACAATTTTTAGAAGCACAATGGTTTGAATTTTAAATTAAAATAACCAAAAATTATTTTCATTTCAATATTATGCTATACAAAATCATAAATAAAAGGAGTAAACAAAATGTATATCTCTATGGCACCACTTACCAATTATTAAATTTGACTTCGATTTTTATTCCTCGATACTACTTTAATAGTAGGAGTATTATTCATTTTACTTAACAAAATAAAATTATTTTAATTTAGAATAAATATTAGATTTATTAAATTTATAGAAGCAACGATCAAAAAAATTAAAAAAATAAATTTTCGATGCACTGAAATTAAAACACTCAATCTGTACATAATTAAAATAAAAAAAATACGTAAAATTCAAAAAAAGGGATATTTTTAGAATTTTAAGGAACAGACTTCAATTATAATCTTAACTTTAATTGTATGATAAATACAAGTAAAATATAAAATCTGAAATGATAATGATGCAAACAAAATTATGGCATTCATTCCTAAAATGAGTCACATAGTTTCTTTACAATGGAAAAGAATCCATTATTAATATTATTTAATTAATTAGAATAGCTTTTGTAGCACATACAAAAGCTGGTATCGTACAAAAGCTGGAAACTGGCTAAGTATCGTTTTCGTATCTTTAACTGAAGGCAATTTAATAATCTTGTGGTCAGAGGATAAGATATTCAAACATTTCATGGAAAGCTGGATTAATTATATTCCTATTCTTGGCTAACCAAATCACTTGATATTATTAAAGGACTTTTTCAATTTGGGTTTTATAACTGTCATTACTCACAAAAGAAAAATGTCTGAAATTGGCAACTAAAAGCTTAAAATTACAATAGCATTTTATGAAATGTTTGCTTATGCTATAAAATCGATTTCTCCTCATACTCACCTTGTAACGTATAACATGTAGAGGTTAATTATGTCATAAAACCATCTGGATATGTGTAATAATCCGTGATTAATTCTATATACTCATATATGTATAATAGTGCCTATTTGTAGTGTATCTTTCGATAAGACTGTTGATTTTTCCATTAATTTTATCAATATTTTAACTTAAAATTTTGTAATATCATTTATAGTTTGTACCATAAATTTTCATTCTTAAGTGTAACTTTAAATATTCTAGAGCTGCAGTGAGTACGCTTGTGCTAACTTACTTGACAGTACACTCCAATCATCCACCATTTATGACCACTCTCCTCACCTCAACAACAATTCCCTCCGGAAGGTGCGAAGTATTGATACTAGCTGCATGGATTTAAGAGAAACACAACTTGATACTTTTCCACGACCACTTGTGAGGGCCAAATCGGATTTCAATATAGCCTCTTCCAATGCTAGTCTCATCTCAAACGATTATGGTAAGTAAAATAATTTTAAAAAAATGAAATTTTTCTACTTTTATTTCACTTATTTTAATTAATAAAATTTATTGCAGTATTTAAATTAAGGAAATCATAAATACCATTTTGAGTTCATAAAAATGTTTTCAGATTATATTATATTTTACTGAGTACAATAAATGTCATATTAAATTATTAAAAAATTCCATTAATTTAAAATAATCCAAAAACTATCTTCAGTTATTAGAAAATTTTAAAATATATTTCTTATTACAGCTGTGTCAGATAATGCTATTTTTATGTTGTGTTCATATAAGCTATATTTAAAAATAACTTCAAAATCAAAAATGGTCAAATTCATGGAATGCAACAAAAAATCCAAGCTTCGGTTTTTGAAAGTGCTTAATAGATGGCAGCACTAAATTTTAAAATGCTCTGTGTTGGTTATAATTTCTTTAAGAAATTATTCATAAATATAATCTAAGCTTTTATATTAATGAATTTTTTTTTTTTTTTTTTTTTTTTTTTTTTTTTTAAAGAAAAAGGAGGGGGAATTTCGACAACTGTATTGGTCAGTTTAGAAGTGAATTCAAATTCCATATCATAAAATCTATAGTTCAAAGAAATTATGATTTTAATATTTTTTAATTATATAATGGAATCATTTTTTAGTCTTAAAAGAAAATTTCAAATTGAATATAGTTCTCACAAATTGTTAATTATATCATTGTTTTCAAAATTTTTCATGTATAAAATTAATACAAAATATTTATAAAAACTTTTATGGAAGTAAGTGTTCATTTACTTCTCAAATAAAAAAATCTAAAGATTAAAAATGAATATAAATCACCATGATATTTTGTGTTTGTATGGTTTTTTTAATGGATATTACTTGGTTAATTGATTCTGAAAATATACATATTTAATTTGGTAATTCCGTTTGTATCTACTTTTGAAAGTCTTTATCTAAAATCAAAAGATAATCAACTTTTAACTGTCACAACTTTTCAGTCTATTTCATAACTATCAATTTTGAATTCAAATTGATTATCAGTTTTAAATTCGTGTAATTTTTTTTTTTTTTTTAAAGTCAATCTACAGTAAATTTAGCTTTTTTGAAATAGAAATTAATTTTTTTTAAATGTACCTCAATGTTTTGTATACAATTAATTTGTTTTATTTTCTTTTAAATGTAATTTTAAAAATATAACACAAAATTTTTAACAATGTATAAATGATAAACTGATCAGTTACCCAAAATAATCTACCTAAATTTTACAAAAACATACCTATCTTCAGAACATAATATAAAATATTTTACTGTATTTATGTTATTTCAATTTTTAATAACAGTTTGAATTTAGTTATACGCATAATTTAAATTTATTTTTTGTCCGAGATAAATTTTTATTGTTTCTTAAAACAAATTTGAAAATACGTTTTTGTACATAGATGGCAGCACTATGAAATTATTAACTAAATATAAAATCTTATCAAAGCAACATAATTTATAATTGCAAATAAAAAGTTTCCTTACAGAAAAATTAAATGCAGTTTTTATTTCAATGAATAAAATTTTTTTATAAATAATTGAAATTTTATACTTTTGAACTGAATGATAGAAATGATTACACAATTTCATAATGGTTTATGTGCTTATAATCATTCTATAAGTTAATATAATGAATAAATTAAAGGAATTCATGAACTTTGGGGAGATACAATTTTCCCTTTTATCATAATTCTAAAATCTTTAGAGTTTTGTGTATTCTGTTTTAATGTATATTAGAGAAATTTTAAAAAATTTCGTTAATATCTAAAATAACACAAATTCTTCGCTCAATCATTTTAGAAAATGCTTGAGCGAAGAATTGGTGCTATTTGAAAAATGTTTTATTAAATACAAATTAGAAAATTTGTATTTAAAAAATACTTTTATTATATTAAAGAGTAAAATAACTTTTTATTTTACTGTCGATGAATAATTTTTAACAATCAAAGCTCAGTCGTTTTAAATAATTGAAGTTTAAAAATATTTTATACACACAAACTATGAGTTTAAATGCTTATAATATTTATAATTTACTTCTCTTGATTTTTTTACCTGTTATTAAAAGAAGAAAGTCGTCAATATTTTTAATAAATACATTTGTGTACTAATATTAAAGTGTTCATATTAGGATTTCGGAGGAGGTTTTTCAGGAATAAGTGTATTTAATTATACATTATTAAAAACTTTTTATATTAATTTTACCACATATTCAAGAAACTAGTTATGAAACATACTGACTCGATTCTTAAGGATTTTGTATTTAATGAACTTCTAATATACTCAACGCAAAATGACAAATTACTTGGGTTCAAATGTTAATCTTCAAATAGCTTGAATAAGACTGTTTTCAAAGTGAATGATAAAGAAAAGCATTTTGGGATTTTTAATATATTAAAGCAATTTAATATTTATGGATAAAATTATTTTTACTTGCGTATATTTTTTTTATTTGCATCAATTCAATTTTTTTTTTCGGTAATTCATCTCTGAAATCTTTTTATATTTAGATTCCTAAGTTCATAAGAGCTTCACCATATGTTTGATTATTTGTTTTACGCAGGTGTGACACTCCGTCCAAAGAGCCTTGTTGAGCAGGACAGGAAGAGTGGTCTCATGAGAGTTAGAGCCCTGTATTCGTATCTTTCCAGTGGAGAGCATCAGCTAAGTTTCCATGAGGGAGATACCATTGTGTTGATAGGCGACAGAAATAAAGGGTGGCAATACGGAGAAAATCAAAGAAATCATAGGTGAACTTTATTTAACAATATTATTGTGATAAATTTATAATGAAAATTATAACTCTACCAACAAATTTCTTTTCAATTTCTAAAGTGAAAAAATGTAGAAAAAGGTGAAGGAATTAAATATAGAAAGAGTGAATTTTAAATTGAAAAGAAAATATTAGATCTAATTTCATGAAACAATTCTAACTTTAATAAATATTTCAAGAAACTTCGAATCCATGATTTTATCATTTAATATGAATTAAGACAGTTACTAAATAAAATATGTGACTGTATTAACTTATTTCAGAAATTTTATAATACACGTGTTAAAAAATGTGATTTATACTGCAATTCTTCGATGTACAGTACAGAAATCGAGATATAACTCTGAATTTACTAATTTTATGCAATTTCAGATAAATTTTAGAGGAACTTCAACATTAAATATGTACCTTATTTTTAATGTAAATTTTTATTATTTTATTTATTTTAATCTAAATTTTAAAAATTTATTTCTAATAAGTGCAGACCTTTGGGGATAACTTTCACAGATTCAGATTCTTATTCCAAAATTTAATTATTATTGATTTTTATCAAAATTTATTCTTACTTCAAAAATTATTATTAGAAATACAGTCAAATATTTTTTTTGAGAGTAATCAATTTTATGCAATATCGATAACTTATACGATATAATAAGTTATTTCTATTTTCTTCAAATTTAGTTTTATCAATATAAATAGAATCCCATTATTTTTCTGTTTATTTCCTTAGGAGAGGCTGGTTTCCTATCGCATATACTGCTGTTTTGAATGATGGTCCAAA
The DNA here is from genome assembly GCA_026290005.1 of Latrodectus geometricus. Taxonomy (NCBI): domain Eukaryota; kingdom Metazoa; phylum Arthropoda; class Arachnida; order Araneae; family Theridiidae; genus Latrodectus; species Latrodectus geometricus. The sequence continues at coordinate 280,253 of JAPDSC010078167.1, read as the reverse complement.
CGCTCATCCAATCGATTCTAGGTAAGTAATCTTGATTTATCAGTCTCATCATATTATAAAAGCTAATTTTAGCTGCATAAACATCATTATACCGTCAAAATTACACCTAAAGAGAATGCATAATGTCAAGATATAAACCAAACTCACTTCAAACTTGTAGTGACTGATCAATTTTGTAATTAAACCCTCATTTCTTAAAATCAACTCTCAGGTCTGATATTTGAATGGATTCAGAATTCGCTTCAAACCATAGGTCTCTAGAAACAGCTTATACGGGCATATTGTGAACGTAATTACAATTCCAATTTCTTCTGAAAACTCAATTTCCTAATTGAAGAAGAATGCAAAAGTTATAGATTTCTGCAACAAATATGTTCCATTTATAGAATCAAATTCGTTGCAGAAATGTCAGAAAAGATATTCTGTTTAATAGAAATCAATCACAACAACAAATTATATCTAAAACCATAAGCATTTCTCAAGATATTTTCTCACACTTTTTATCAAAAATGTGTTATCAAAAAAAAGGAACCTGTTATAGAAAATTGAAACTATCGATAGTGACTGAAATTAATATATTTTGCGAAAAAAAATTATAATTAAAAAAAATACTTTTATTTTTTACAGTAGTTGTAAAAATTGAGCGAGTATTAGTCGTCTTATTGAGAAAATTGACTGCATTGTCACAATAACATTTTATCAAATTTATTATTATTATTAAATTAATTATTAATAATAAATTTGATAAAATGAAACAATTCTGGAAGCAATTAAATTCCTTCCAGAATTATTTCTCAAAACTAAAATATTTATAAATTATTCACGTTTTAATGATCTAAAAAAATGACAAATGATAATTTTAATAATTTATATCACGAATAAAGTAATTCTGTATTTAGCCATTAATTAAAGTAAATAAATATTTCAAAATTCCAGTTATTAAATTCTCCTTATTGTGACAAACTACTTTTTCAGATTTTATTAATAAAGCCTGTCTATTCAATTTATTGTGTCAATGCAAGTAAAGAAAATTTAAATTATTAAAATTATCATAATGGAACAAATTAAAACTTTAATTTTATTCTTCATTATTAATTTTAATTGCTATTTTGTTACAAACAAACCGGAAGCATTTAATATTTCATAAAACTTAAGACTGTTTCAAGACGTTTACATTAGTATCAGATATCATGTGCCACATATCTGACAAGCTCAAGAAGAAGAAGAAAAAGAAGAAAAAGAAGATCAGATATCATTTTCTTAATGATACAAAGTATCTTCATATTGTTTTTTACTAACAATGTTTCGTAGGTAATAGCACACAAAACTTTGAATAACCTCAAAGTTTCATACAAACGATGAAGTACCTAACTTTAAAAAGTACCTAACTTTTTAACGTATAAAAAGTTAGGTACTTCATCAATTCAATTTAGTAAAACGATAAAGTACCTAACTTTTTTGATGAAATAAAAATTTGATGTTTATTTCATCATAAGAGAGTTAATAACAAGACAATTCAATATCAAATTTTGATCATAATTAGTTTGAGATGTTTTTATGAAATTTAATCGGAAAATATATTACATTTTTAATTCGTTTATAAAAAGTGTATCACATAAAGTATTTTTATAAGTGAATGCTATAAATCAAGTTTATCCCAAGAAATATTCTTCGAATTGCAAATGCTTTAGCAATTTACAGCAAATATTTATATCCTTGTGTGTTGTCTATTTTCCTTTCTTTCATATAAAAGTATGCATCTTTTTTATCTATAGCTTTAATAGGCATTTCTGGTGATTTAGCTTTAGGTGCTTAATATTGTATTTCTTGAACGTTTTGAGTTTCCCATATTTGGTATTTTTAACTAACACGATTTTTATGTGATGTAAGAGAATTAAATATATCGCTTTACTAGTATAATTCAACATTTTTATAACTTAATGGCATTTTATTTAAGCTTGATTGTTCGTATAAAAATTTTTTTAAATGTTTAAAAAATTTACACTTTTCAAATACCGATAAATTATTGCAAAAATTACTAATTTGTGACATGACTGTACCTTAAAAATATATAAATAACAAGAAGCGATTCAAGTGGATTTTATGATAAGTCAAGGAAAATGCTATAATATTTCAGAAATTTCCCAAAAAAACTTATGAATTTTAATCAAAAATTTAATCTACTTTATCAGAGCTAACAGAATATTTAATATTAATTAAACGAAACTTAAATGTTATGAAATTTAAAAACATGAGATTTTCACATAAGCGTCAAAGACTTGTCTTTTAAATGGAGGATTATTTGGTTTTACTAAATTTAGTTTAGTTATTTCTTCAGAGAGAATATTCAGCATTTTTCGTGAATGGTGGGAAGAGAATTTTCTCAAATTTGTTTATAACTCTTTCAAGTCTTGGAATCGGAAAAAATGTCCATAATCGGACTACAACGATGCTTAAGTAACTAACACAAAAAATTAGTTTTAATTCGATTCCATTTTTTTTATTTCTGCAGCCGCCTCATGGTTATAGCGATACTATCCTGAAACTTCAAAACTCAAATTTACTTGTGCAGTAGTATGAAGGAACAGAATAAAATACATCAAAGTTGATGATTCTTTAAAAAAAAATCATACAAAAATATAAATATACAATTTATTAAGTGTTCAAATTGAGAGATATTTATCGAGAGATGTCAAGCCTCAGAGATAATGTGCTTTCTTAACATATGGATGTATTTTTGGGCATTATACAAATGGCAAAGTAAATTTCAATGCAATTATTACGCAACTTATGATAGCTTGCAATAAAGTACCACTTCTGAAACCTTTGGTAGATTGCTATTTTCTCCTGCCTGTTAAGTGCCAAACTGGCAGCCGAAATGTTAGCACTTTAGCTTTCGGTTCAACAGTTAATTGATCCGATTCTCACCTCGGGTTGGATGTTTGTAATGTTTTGGTACCCACTTTAAAGTGCATTACCAGTCTTTTACCAATCGTTTTTAACTGCATTACCAGGTAGCCATCACGTGCAAAAAATAATCAATGAATGACACACCAAACCATGCATTTAAAATAATAATTATACACAAAATTTACATTCAGTGAAAGAGTTTCTCAAGTTTACGTATAAATTGAAGTAGAATGTTTTGTAAAAGTATTACCTCATTTAAATCTCCTCATTAGTTATTTCAATTCGTTAGGAAAATTTAATAATTCAATAAGAGTCTATTTTCTGGAATAACTAATCGTTACATTAAGAATTTAAAATGAGCTTAAGATACTAAATATGGGAAACTTGGAAGCTATACCTCACCTGTGTGCTTTACTTCCTTCTTCTCTTCCCTCTGCTTCTGTAGCACTTTGGAGTTGAAAAGACGTAGCATGGACTTGGCCACTCCTTACTCCACATTCCTGGGCCGCAGCAGAACCACGCCAAACATCCAGCCTTACCAAGGGGAGCTTGATAACTCCGCTGACTCCAATTTGTTTCTGCCTCCTCCACCCCCCATGTCCCATAGACCTTTATCCACTTTTATCGATTGCAATTCCAAAGATGTTGATCCTTCTTTACAGGTAATATATGAATTATGTCCAACACGATGCATATTTTTATTTATTTTTAAAGGAACAATTAAAATTTTGCATTTAATTTCTACTATTTAAAGGACATAATATGTTGGATAATTATAAATTTATTATTTTAATTGTTTAAATATTTATTTGTATTAATTATGTATTTTGTAATTAAATATGAAAATGGATATAGTTTTGGTTGAATCCTTTAAAACTGATATATAGGTTATCAAATAAATTTTCTATAAAATCTCTGAATTTCATTATAGATCTTCAAAACTAAAGTTTAAAGTACAAATATAAAAGATTATTTTTAAGACTTATATTATAATCTTTTTTAATGTTGTTTATGCAGGAATTTCATTTTATGGAAAATGAGTTCAATCAATTGTTTTCAATCATATCTTACTTTATCTCCTAGATGGTTCAAATAACTTGAAGAGGTCCCGTTTAACTACATTAAACGCAGTTGAAAAATTAAAAATTTTGACCACTATAAAAAAAAGATTTTCTTGCACTTTTTATTTATAAGCAATTTGATAATTTGTAACATATTAAAGCAAATTCATTTAAAACTTATTTATATATACCAGAAGTATTCGCTTTTTTATATTTTTTTCTTGAAGATGATATCTTTATAAAAATAAATATTTTAATTTCAAGTTTATATTGATTTGTGTAATTTTAATTTTTCAAAACAAATTTCTTTATTACCATCACTTATTAATAGATGCAGTCTTTCATCCGAAATAGTTCATAGCCAAAAAACTGTTAAAGGATTTTCCACTTTGCTGTTCCACGCAACTATAAGAAATGCTTGGTTTCAGCAAATGTTCTTAGAATCAAAGTTATACAAAAGATGTTAAATAAATGTCAAATAGAGTATATCAATCACCTGCTCTATATAAATCACTTTTAAAACTATTGAGAAAGCTTTAAAATTCTTTTATCTCTTTCAA
>JAPDSC010078167.1:238141-275712 GCA_026290005.1 Latrodectus geometricus | reverse complement strand
AGAATGTATTAAGTATTATCATCCCATGCAGATGATAATGCTTAATAACACTTCTAAAACCTCATTCATTCCATGACACAGGGAGTATCAATGGTTTTTGTCAATCAAGGGTAACATCTCTAACTAATTTTCTCGTATGTAAAAAAAATTAACGTTGAGAGAAAAACCTTACTAGTTTTAACTCTTTTCATAGTAAAGAATATTTCCAAATAATTGACATTGTAAGTAATATCTGAAATTTCGATTTGATTTCTCTTATAGGTTTTTGTATCATCTATTTCCAATAATGTCTTTTCACCCAAATTTGAAAATATTTTAATTAAGTATCTTAAATTTGTAAATAATTATAAAATCATCTGAATTTCCCTCAGTATGAAAATTATAAGCGTTTCCACCATAATTCGTGTATTAAATACGGAAATCATTCTAAAATTTGGAGAAAAACAATTCACTGTTATTGTAGAACAATAACTTTTTTTAAGCTTGAAATGAAGTAACTACTTAAAAATAGAAATCATTTTGGAATATAATTTTTAATTAATATTTTAATAATTAACAATTTTGCTACTATTTTTATTGCTATAATAATTTTAAAAGTTATGTGTTCACAAGTACTTAAATTTAAAACTAGCATTTTCCAGAATCTGTATTAACAATAATTTTATGGCTAAGAATATATATATTTCTTTCATATTTATTTTGTCTCTACTTACAAACAATATAAGAAAAAAATAATCATTTTTTCTTGTATTGCTTACGTAAAAAATCTAAAATTTATTTTAAGAATTTTATTTCATAATTTAAATATATTGTGAAAAAATTATAATTTCAATTATTTTAAATAAAATTTTATTTTCTCAGTCCTTTTAACATTTTTTTTAATTATGTCTAATTTTATAGCTTTTATTGTTTACTAAATGTTTATATTTTTTTCAGGGAAAATGTGTTTTCTTCCGTGAAGTTGAAAAAAGTAATAACCAATGATCGTTCGGCGCCGATGATCAGTTAATCATTTTTTTTATCCAATAGATAATTTGTCTGTGAAGATCTATTCCTCAGTCAAGGCGCCATTGAAGGAGTATCTGATATCATCTGATTTATTATAATTTTTAGGTTGAATATTTTAATAAGGAGTTACAATATTCCTTTCTCAACGGCTATTATTGATGACATTTCTTACTTAATCAAATAATCATTTCTTGTCTATAAATTGCTATCACCTGTTTTTGATTGAATTTAGCTCATAAGAAATCTATGAGCATTTATTGCATAACTCATATGTTTCTTATCAACCTTATCAAGAAACAATGCATTTGCATTCAATCTCGAATATTAATCCTGATATTTTTAAATATATTGATTCATCTACAAAAAACTCTTGCTTCAATAATAAGAACTTTTTGGAATTGGATCAGAATAATTGAAGAGTACAAGACATCTCTTATTGTACATAAGATTTGCGAAACTTAACTTGTATATGTGGTAGAATAGACTTTAAACCAAGTTATTACTGTTAATCAAAGATAAAAAAATACAATCGGGTATATTCAGTTACTGCTTGTATATTTTGAATTTTATATTTATCTCTAAAATGTAGATATGAATATACTCTCATTTATTTGATTTTTTTTTTCCTATCCTACAATATATAAATTAGATTATGTGTGTATATATATGTATAAAAGTTGTGAAAAATATCTATGTTAATTCTTTTGTACATGATATAAGAAATGCTTAGTGATTTTTTTTTTATTGAAATGTGTTTTTGTGGAAATAAAGTTAATAATAGTTTTTGTTGATCAATATTTTAATAAAATTCGAAACTTTTACTAAAATTTGAAACAAAAATTATGCAGAATATTTTAACTTTATAAAACTCGTTTTATCTAAATAATATACATAAAAAAATCAAATATATTTGGGGTTAAAAATTACCCCAAGGTCATTAGGAAAGCTCTAAATTAAATGCAAAGCGGCAAAATTAGTTGAAAGGTTTGTATGTTCTGATATTCTTTCACTGTGAAACAGATGTCGAACAATTGGCGTAACGGAAGTGAGGCTGGTTTATAGCACTTGATCGACCTTGTACGTTTATTCAGCTTCGTCACAGCAGAATGAACTCGTACTGTCAATCTGTATCCTCCAATGCTCGGCCTGGCATATCCTGGGCGCATTTTTCAACCTTTTTGTAATGTTTATCACTGACCCCACCCACCTCCATTGTAATGATCTTCCTCCGGATGTTTAGACTTTTTGAAATTAAATTCAGCATTTTCTGAAAAGAGAACTCCTACTTGCTACATTTCATACCCATCTATCTGTTCAGTGGGAAAGTGACGCAAAGCAATTGACGAATCATCGCTTTTCGGAAGTCCCTTTTAATGTATATTATACTAAATGTCATACATACTCAATTATACAAAAGGACCCGGACTTTACCAATTGCTTAACGAGTTTAGTTCCACCTTAGCAAGCATTATAATTTTGAATATAGTTTAAAAATTGGAAAAAGAAAAGTATTCTCGTCCACAGTGGCTATGAGATGCCAATAATTTTAATGATTTACTCATTTTGTTGTCGTAATATTTGCCATCTAATGTTTCAAAATAGCTGAATAAGCTGGGACTTTATCAGTAGCTGTCTTAGAAACTATTTTATAAAAATAAAAAAGTTTTTTTACTCTGTTATGTAATACCTATTACTCTGTTAAATAGTTGTTTTATTTTGTAGATGAATATACATAGACTATTTTTAAATCAAAGAATTTTTTTCCTATGGGAAATAGTATTTATTTAGATTTAGAGAAAATTTTGTGATAAATATAATATGGCTTGAAAATATATAAAAATAAAATATGCTCAAAAAGAAAAACTGTTTTATTTTTAGTTCGGTTTTAAAATAAAATTTTTTATTAAATCATATTACTTTAGTCAGCCTATTCTTGCTTTAGTACTATTATTACTTTAGTCAGTCTATCTTGGATCACATAGGCTACGACTGAATCAACACTTGTGTGTGAAAACTGACCCTACAGCAACAAATCTAACTACTCTTGATCACATAATTAATTATTTTTCTTTATCTTAAAAAGCTACTCACAGATTGGCTCTTATTCAAGTTGTAGTATGAGTATAAATGGACGAGAATTGTTAATCAATACAAACACGTCATAACGTGTCTAAGGAATATCTCCTGAAGATTTAGCATCATACTCCATCATATGTTCAAAAACAAAATTATGTCTTAATTAAAACTAGTTACCATGAATGAGGCAGTTTCTGTTTTCTACATAATGTGTTGAAGCTATCTGAATGAATAATAAATGTCTCTACAAAGAAACTTACCCCTAAGATAAAATTAATCTCATATGTATATATACTAGAAATATGTGTCTTATATTTACAGAAAAGAGACAAATTTAAGATCACATTTAAAAAGTTAATGGTTCTTTTTGTTGATAACACAATAAAAGTTAAATACAAAATGGTAACCCAGAATCTTTATAATTTTGGTGACCACACATATTGGAGTTTGTAAAAGAAAATATATTTCTATATAAAATTGATATTTTGTTACGTTTTGTTGTAGCTATTATTTTAGTCTAATTTCAGCTGGTTGAACAAAAGATTTTGTCTTCTTATTAATAAAGTGGAATATAAATTCATAAAACAAAATTAATAAAATATGAAGCAATGTATAATTGTTATTCTTTAATAAATTATTTCGTATATCAGATCTATTTATTTCGACTGTATATCAGACAATTTTTTCTTACCGTTATAGGTTCTCTAAATTTAGAATTTCCAATAACTGCAGCTACGTATGACCATTTAAAAACTAAAAAAAAAAATGCTTATTGTAGATCCATTCCTTAAATTACAGCGATGATTTAACAAAAAAATTTGATTATTATACAGATAGAAGGGAGAGTTCTTAAAATAAAAATGCTGTATAATTTTAAGCTAATAAATAAAAATGTTGAAAGATACAAGTACTGAATTATAATTTTTTTTCAACTTCTCTTTTGGATTAGTTTTATTTGAGAGCAAAATATATTGATAACTAACAGGAAAAAAATAAGAATAAAATAAAATTTAAGTGTATGTAAGCAGAAAGAGACTTAGTGTCGTTCAAAAAGAATAAAATTGTATTATAAGTTCATAATTCTATTTTATAGTTGTAACAGGCCTGGCTCGTATTAACACATTTGTGTAAGAAATGACTATGGTTACAAATCAAACCTGTTTTGCCAAGTGTTAATTTCCATTATTAATTTGACCTATATAAAAATAGTTAGAAATAAAAGATAAAAAATGTAACTGTTTTTACACAAACCCCGTGCTTACTTTTCCTTATGCTACTGCTTATTATTTATACATATGAACACTCGAATTTAATTCTTTTTAAATAAATGATTGAAAACAATAAATTTTGTCATGTGTACAAAAATTAAATTTTTTTTAAATATAGCTCTTATAATACACCCCTAATTTGAATACTAAATTTTAAACATGTTTATATCAGAATAGTGACTGTTCTGTTCAATAATATAGCAATAGATTCTTTTTTGAATCTGTCAAAGACTATTGTTAAAATCAATGTAATTTTGTGTATTATTTATACGTTGCTGAAAATTTTAAAATAATGCTGGCCCTGTGATATATTTGTATTCGTTTCTTTATTATGAGCATTCTATACGTTCCATTGTTAACTATTCAAAAAAGATATTAAAATTTATTTTTCTAGACTAATTGGGTATGGTTCAGATTTTATAGGAAATAAATTCATATTGATAAATATTCTAAATTTTTATTCTTTGATTTCACCAATTCCTCTTTAAGTAACTCAAGTGCGATTTAAATTTTTAAGCCATAAATTCAGAATTTCATTTTATTCGGTCACCAATATCTCCTATTACAAGTATAATATCATTGTTAGCAAATAGTTCATACGAAGAAAATAGAAGAAAGTTATTTACAATAAAATATATTTAAGTTAGTAATGAAATATTTCCTTCTTCAAGAACTACGTAAGAAATTCATGATACAAATATTCTAAATGCTAATTTTTACTTTCAATAAAACATTTCTTTTTCTGAAAACACTCTGTCATAAGCAGTTTTTTGTTTCAGAAGAGAAATTCTTTTGTTCTGTCAAAATCAAATAGGGCATGATACAAAAGTGAATTATTTCTAATATTCATTCTAAGCCAATGTCCGCTATCTATATGTTGAAAAAGAAAAAAATTCCCTCTAAATTTTGTCATAAACAGTTTCGATTCTTTCATTTTTTTTTCAATTGAAACTTGTCTCGTCATAATGCTTAAAATGTTTCATAAAAGCTCTTAGAATTTTTTAGACGTTCATTTTGATTTAGTTTTTTGCAAATGGCAACAGGAAATACTTAGAATAAAGTAGCGGATGTAGAACAAAGGCATGGCCATCTGTATTGACGACCTCCCATTGATATTAATACTGATCTGTTAGATGTCGTCACAACAATGCGGATCACCTGATTAAATACCTGTGGAATTTCCTTCTTCCTGAAGAGGTGGTACAGATTAATCGATTTCCTTTAGTATAGGATGCTTTCTATTGAATAAAATGCTAAATAGTTGGTACGATATAGTGCTCATATCATTTTCATGTGGTTGAATCAGCATTTAGTTTAATTAATCAAAGTACTATGGTTTCTAAACTTGTGAAATGTGAAATAATCAAAGAAAATAATAATTCAAGGATAGGACATATTTTTCGATCACTGTCAATATACAAGTTTATTTTAAAATTAGATTATAGATCTTGAAAATTTTTTATTCATGATTTATTAGGAATTGTAAATATATTAAGAAAAATAATATGGAACTAAAAATAATAGTTTTAAAAAGACCTAATTGTATTTTCTTTGAAAACAATATTCTAATTTATAAAAGTTGCTTTAATTTATTGTAATAGCCCATCACAAAAATTATTCAACATTTTCTTATTCTCCCATTAGTATTATTGATTATGTTAATTTTCGTATCCAATGAGACTTCATTTAGAAGATTCTATTCATAAATAATAAAAATGAAAAGTAGAAAACTCTTTCCAAATTTTTTTATTTATTAAAGATAAAATTTGAATACCCAAAATAACTGAAAAAACTATTTTATTAATAAATAAAATATTTATAAATAAGTTTAATGTACAAGAATACAAGAACTATTGATAAGTAAATTTATTTATCTTACACATATTTTACCCAATTCCTTATCATTTGGTTTTTAAAAAAATTCTTACAACATCCCTTAAACAGTTTTTTTCAAATTTGAATTAATTTTTTTTAATGGAATCAAAAAATATGGATTGAAGAATAATAAATCATATCTTAATATGGCAACAATATCATTTATTTTATGTAGTAAAATGTAATGAACTTTCTTTATTATTTTTAATGCATATTATGTCTCTTAAAATATATATTTCTAAAATACAAACTAAGCAAAAATATTTTAACTGTTTTTTTACATTAAATTAGTTATTCGATTTAATTCTTAAATTTTAATTTTGATCAAATAATTATATATTTCATTTAAATCATTTTAATCTTTACTTAAAATATATTATCAATGACATTTAATTTACGCGAGAGAATTTTAGCAAAATATAAAGTGGTTTCAGGTATACTTTCAATGTTCTCACTAATCTTACATGTTAACTCATACAATATACTGAAGTACTATGCGTTCATACTAGTTCAGTATCGATAAATTAATTATTTTAATATGTTACTAACTATTACGTAAATTCATTTTGCCGTCATTAATGTCACAGAAAACAAGTTTTGCTTTTTAGTTTCAGTGTGAATTATGTTTTAAATTAAATAATTATTAATCTTATTCTCTCTTAAAATTGATATAACGGTTGAATAAACACTCTTAATGACGCTGACTTGACTAAAAAGAACGCAAGCAAATTTGTTTGAGAATATTTAGGTCGTTATAACAGATCATTACAAAATTCTTCTCGATATTAATTGAATCTAACAAAGTATTGCTTCTCTGGTTTCGACGCATGATTTGATCTACTTCTAAATAACGGTTTTAGTTTTAACCTAAAACATTAGCAAGTTCAACACATCGAAATTTGACACACACCTAGTTTTGTCAATAAAAAGAAGAAACTAAATTAAATATGTACATGTTTTTGTATTCAGATAATCTCTTGTACTACTTTATACAGTAACAATTTTTCATATAATTTTTGTTTATCTTTAATTTTACAATCAATCCTTACACATTTCTTTGCGTTTTTGAACATCTATACCAAATATAAAAATCAATACTAACAACAAAATATTTTAATGTTAATTTTTAGAAGTCAATATTATTTATAGAATAAATATATAATTTTTAAGTAATGAAGTTCGATTTGTTCATAATAAAACTTACTTTAGTTTAAATATGTTTGATCTTTTAAATTATTTGTGTTCAATAAAACTGAATAAAATCTAACTTTGTTGTTTAATAGTACCCCCATAACTGAAAATAGGAGTCAAATTATGTATTCAAGCAATGCCATATTCATTAATAAATTTTCTAATAAATTATTTGAGTATATTTTATATATAAATTAATCATAATAGTTGAAGATATTATCTTAAATTGTAAATAAGACTATATTGGAAATACTGAATAGTAAATACTTTAAATTACGACTTTATCCTTAAAATATGCATAAAAATATGTAGTGTAATGCACAAGGTAAAAAAGAATTATTGGAAAACTACTGATTGTATATAACTTATAAGACTAAAATTTCTGATGAAATTAGCATTTGCTTGTAAAATATTTTTCAATTATTTGATGAAAAATGAAAAATATGCCAAAATTATTGCCTTTATTTACACTTAATGACGAATCAGTTTATGTAAGTTTGTTGATGCCATGAAAAGAATATTAAAACACAATTGTATTGAGACTTCATACTAGAAATAATCACTTCAAATATCTATTGGTGTGAGGGATACTCTTTAAGGGTGTGCCCATCAAAATAATTGCGGTACTCTAAATTCCGAGAAGCACAATTTCATGCTCTGTGAGCAGAAATCGGAAAACAAAATGCTTTCATGTTCACAGAGATGACACAAAGTAACTTGAATAATAAGATTTAGAGAATACATTGTAGGAAAAAAATAAGGGATGAGAAAGTAACTGAGCTGAAGCAAACAGAGGGAGAAAATGTGTCGATGCGCAAATAACTTGAAGAATGGTTTGTAAAATTGCCTGAAGAACCATTTAAAATCATTGTCAAAAGAAAGGTGTTGCAAAGGAGAACCATTTAAATCAACCTGCTTTCCGCCTGTTGAAAGGATGGTCAACAAGAACCACAATGAGCGATCGGATGACTGATATTAAAACAAGAGATAACAGAATGAAGGAGATGACAATAAATATAAAATTTACTTTAAAAAGACATCCTGTTCATTGTAATGCAAATTACTGTGATGAGTCGGTTAAAAATGCTTGTTTATATTTAAAAGAGTTTTGTAGACGATAATGCAAATTATAAAAATTGATAGACATGAAATTATTCATGCATGAACTTTTGACTTTTCAAAATCAATCTCATAAATTTTATGACTGATTGAGGCGTTTCATTCATATTCTATTTTAAAAATGGTAGATATCGTTTAGCGCTGATACAGGAGAATTTGATCATTATACCCAATGGTTAAAAATTAATTATAACTTAATTATACCTATCTATAAACTAATTTCATATTTTTTAGGATATTAAATATTGATCTCATAACATCTGAACAGACAATGTATTCCTAAAGAATTTTGACCTATACTATTATTTTCTATCCAAGTCTCTAATAAAGAATAAAAGAAACTACATATTCTATTATTTAGCATTGAAATTATTTAATTATTTTTACATACGTATTTTTAAATTTAATTATGACTTGTAGGATAAATAATTAGAAGTAGGAGGTAAGTTGGAATAGCTCACTCCATAGGTGATTTAATTGCGATTTCATCAGTCAAATTCCTTATAGAGATGGTTGTCAAGCAGATGTCAAGAAAACGCTTGCAGCAGAAACGAATTTCGGCAACATATTCAAAAATAGATATTTATTACCATAATGACGCATCCAAATTTTGTTAACTTTAATTCCAAAATGTGTCTTTTTCTTCTTTCTTAACCTCCAAAGTCTGACGGAGTCAGACAAGATCTAGAATTCCGTTGACTCTTAAAAAGTCCAGCACAACCCTCATTCGAATCGTTTCGTTGACCAAAATGTGTCTTACCAATTATTGTTCTCCTTGTTAACAAGTAACTAGGGAAAAATATTAATTTCTTTTTCGTCAAATCGATTGGGCAGTAATTTTCAGAAATCTTTAGATAAATAATATTTTTTTAGAATTTTTTAATCAAATCAAATTTTTAATTCAAAAAAAAATTTCCTCAAAAAACATGCCAAAATAATTTTTATGGAAAGAATTAATTTCAATGTAATTATGAGAAATGTTTTATTAATTGTAGAATTTTATATTGCAAATGGCCTAGAAAAAGCATATTTTAATGTTTGTTTTCTAAGATATTTTCATATTCTTAACAATTCAATGAAACTAAAATTAACTCTATTCAGTACCATAAAAGATTACTACTTTTGTGGAATTCCTAACATATCTGTGATTAATTTCACTTACAAATGAATTCTTTAAAGATAGCGAGAATACAAGCACACATATTTGCTTAAATCAAACATCGCTACAGCCTTATCATATTAAGATCACGTAAATATAAATTTCAATTTTATGACCATGTCATAAGTATCAGTACGATCTCAACACTCAGCGTCTGAGCATAATATCAGAATATATGTCTCTAGTTATTGTTAATATTTATGAATGAGGCATAACCAATATATGCACACTTTTCTTAAAAAAACAGTTTAGAAGAAACTTATTTTATAGTAATTTAGTTTGTAATTCTTTATGATACACTGTTTTTATGAACTTTTGATTTTTTTTTTCGTTAAAAAGATCTTTTTCTGTTCAAAATATTTTAACTTTTAAGTGGTATTTAATTTCAGTATTTATTTTTGCACTTACAATAAAGATGATTTAGTAGCTTCAATACATGAATGATTTAAGTTTCATTTTAAGCATTTCATGTCACATTTAAGAGGAAGAGATTAAAATACTCCTCAAAATTACTGAAAAACAACATGCAAAACACCATTTTCAAAGATAATTAAAAATGGTTATTCAGGACATTAAAGCAAGTCATTGATTTCACTCAAAATTTAAAACAAAATTATTATAATTCAGTATAATATTCTGTTTTTATTTTTGTAAAAAAAAAAAAAAAAAGAAAGAAAGAAAACTTATTTTAAAAAAGCATGATTATTGCATAAAAAATTTATTATTTATTAACATTATTGCTAAAGTAATTCTGAAATTTAGTTTTAAGATGAATAAGTAGGAAAAAATATCCACTCTGTACTCTTAAAAACTATTCTTAAATTTTACCAGAATGTAATTTTATAAATTGATTTTCCAATAGTAGTTTAGCACATAATCTCGTATAATAAGAAAATACGGCAATTGACATAAAATATGTTGCAGTAAATGTTTTGAAAATGGCCAACAAAAATGGAATGGTATGTGTATATCACAGCCATTTTATTTTCTTTCCATTTACCCATTTTCCTTCTTTATAAAATTTAATTCACTTTTCTAGAAATCATTGTAGAAACATAATTTTTTCTGATATAACATTGCTAAACACGATATAGTGAGAATTTTATTTGAATTTTAAGTAAATAAAAATCTCGAGTTTTGAACAAAATTATTTGTAACTACTAAAAAATGGAAAAGAGGATAAAATTTTAAAACATTTTTATTAATAATTCTGATGTAAAACTAGTATGAACTGAATTATTTTAATTCATTTTACGGAAAAAGGATTTTTTACACATACTTTTTAGCATGGTTAAAATCCTAATAATCATTTTTTTTAAAAATTGTCAAATATGAGCTAAAAATTATACGCGGAAGAGAATATATCCTTTACAGGATAAATTTTCCGCTTAATATATAAGCTTATTGTTAACGACTTTTCAGCATTAGGAAAGAAGGTGATAAAATGATATTGATTACTATAATTTTCAAATCCAACAGAAATACATTAACCTAATAGATTTTTACGAATCATTTCTTTTAATTGTGTTCTGAATATGGATTCTGAAAACATATCCTTGTGGAATAATTTTATTCTAAGATAAAACCATTTTTTCACTGAAAAAAACGTAATTTCCTTGATATGGAGATTATACTGTAATTATCATTGGAAATTCCAAAGTCACTGAAGAAGACTCTTAATGACTGTTTTAGAATTCAATAAACTACTTAAACTAGTAAACTACTTATTTCATGCTTCCTTATGATTCTTCACAATCAAACGAAGCGCAAAATTTTGCGTAGATTTAATTTTAAATTCCTACTATTTTATTTTTTCCTTATTTTGTTTATAATAAGCAGGGATTATTTATTGATGTCTGAAATAACTTAATACTCTCGCTAGAATTTCTAGATTAGCAATCGAATTCTGAGAAATATGTTTGGCATCGAAAGTGAAGCAGAATCATTTTAGGTTAGAACAAATGAAGTTTATTTATTCGCAGGTGTTTTCCTCTGACAAAGTTTACTTAAACCATTTTCAAAGAATGAGTTTATAGGCTCAGCTTTGAAAACTGCTCTACTTTTCTTTGCATTTTTATTTCCCCGAAAGACTAATTTGATACGTATTTCATAACTTGTGTGATAGAATTATTTACTTTCCTGTGTATGTAGTCATAATATTCCCCGAAATACTACAACGGTATTAGTTGGCATTACTAAGAAAATGATTTACTTTTAGGTGTGTTGCTTATCAAACATCAAACTCAAATGTAATCCTTTTTTAATTGTTTTTAATTCACAGTGTTATAAAGTTCAACTTGAATTCAAATTATTTAAGATTGTTACATTAAAAAACCATCTATAAGCGCTTAAATAGTTTTGTTCAATACACTTTGCTTATGATTTGAATTAATTTGACACATTAAATTTTGTCATTAAATGAATATTTTATTTGAAAATTTTGGAAATGAACTGTTTATAAAATATTTATGGATATAATTTTTATATTAACATGAAAATAAAGTTTTCACCGCTTATGCTCGTTATCATAAAGGAATTATAAGAAATTAAATCCTGTTACAAGTTACGGTATGTACTCAAAATTATTTCAAAATAGGCAAACAAACAATCTCAGCAAAATTCATATTTACTTAATTACCAATAAAATTTTTATAACTTGCAAATCTCTTGAAACAAAGTTTCTGGTGTCATTGATTCCATTAAATAAAAATACAGTCTGGAGATTTCAAAATATATGATATCAATGATTCGATTTTAAAAAAATGGCTGTTCATAAGATATTAAAACGTGTTGATTTCTTCAATTTTGTATCGCTCCTTATCCTTCTAGTATTTGCTTTACTTAAAAATGAAAATTAAGTTTTTAAATTTAATTGCTTATAAAAACAATAAATTAAGTTATAGAGCTATTAAATTTTTATTGTTTAAAATATTATTCTGTAGTTTTGATAAGTTTTATGATTACTTTTCCTTTGTCGTGTTGTTTAGTGTTTTCGTTATTTTAATTTATTTTAAATATTCATCGTTGTACTCTGAGGAGTGATTTAAAAATTCCAAATGTGTTATCATATATTAGGCTGCTTAATACATTATTGTGTTTATCTATATATTATTAAGTAATTATTAAGTTTCCTTGAACTGTAAAGTACTTTTGGAATTCAATGTTTTCGTTTGATTGAACTCAGTAAGAGTATTAAAAAAACATATTTAACCATTTATTAATATGGTCCACTGCTATAATTGATACGTTATTCTAAAATAGTGTTCAAATAATATATAATATTTATTTAATTAAATGTTGGATTGGAAATTGTATTTAAACAATTTTGAAATACTGGTTGTCTATTTCGTTTCTGACTAGAAACTGTTTAAAAAGTAAATGTGTTACCATTTATAATTCATTTCAACACTTTTAAAACTTTTATCAAAAATTCTAAAAATTCTGTGAGTAACGTGCAAAAAACCTTAATTGATATTATCAGTCAAAATTCCCTCATCCCCTAACCATGGTATATAATTATTAACACTGTCACTGGCTGCACACATCACAATTTTGGAACTTTGGATACAAATTTTGATGAGAACCAAATCGTTGATAACAGTTTATTATGTACATTTAGAGCAACTATAAATACAAATTAGGGCTAAGTTTGATACATTAGAGCAGTTTTTATGTTTCTAATGCATATATAAATCTTATTGGATATATCTATACTGTTCAATTTGATTTTCTCGAATTTAAGTTCTCTCTTTTTTAATTTAGTTTAAGTAATGCAAGTAATTTCTACAATGTATAAAATATTGAGTAAACTTTAACTATAGTCATTTTGATTATATAATTATACATTAATTTTCTAATTCCCGGAATACATTGCTGAATAGATATAATATGTAAACACCGGTTGCAAAACAAACTAATTCAGTTGGTGTGACGAACTCTTGTGAATCCGATCAGTAGATTAGAGTATCTACAGTCATCGTAGTTAAGTATATCATGCATCCCGATTAATTTTTCTAGAGTATAATCTTGCTTTGAGTAAAACAGTTCACATTCGATGAATAACAAAAAGGATCACATTCAATCATATTACAGCAATAGAAATATATTAGCCCCATTTTTTTTTTTCGATCAATGGTATACCATGGTAGATCTTCATGTAAATTGAAGTCAAGTATACTTTGATCAAGAAAATGGTTATCGCAGAGAAATTCATTTCGCTCGTTCTATTCACAGAAATTACAGACACGTTTTAAGCAATAAACTAAAGAGTCCAGTCACGTTAAATGACAGGAAATTTAATACTTTGATAATCAGATTCTAATATGATACTATTTTTACATATGCTGCATACTTTTTGTGAATATGTATCCACACACATATTTGGTATCATAAAATAGAAATTCCTTCTGAATTTTTTAATGTTTGAAATTTGATATATTTAACCTACAATGTCAACTGGAACACATAACTGAATTATATTTTTATAAGTCTGAACAATATTTAAATAAAAATTATAGATTTCAATGATACGCAGCATCTATGGTATATAAATATTATGTTTGTCAGA
This sequence comes from Latrodectus geometricus, assembly GCA_026290005.1. Classification (NCBI taxonomy): domain Eukaryota; kingdom Metazoa; phylum Arthropoda; class Arachnida; order Araneae; family Theridiidae; genus Latrodectus; species Latrodectus geometricus. The sequence continues at coordinate 261,449 of JAPDSC010078167.1, read as the reverse complement.
TTGAAAACTTTCTATCTATTAATAATTAGTTGTAAGATATTGAAGAGTAATTTTCTAATTTAAATTTAGAATGTTTCCATGCATTTCTTAAACTCTCAAAACTTACAATCTAAGTATCATCATAAGTCATTCTTTATTGACCATTGAATCATATTTAAATAGAAAATAGTTAACAAGCACAGGATTTAAAAATTTTTGCGCATTATCGAATGGTTTAAATTTTTCCATTGTTATTTTTAACTTAAGTTACTATTTAATTACAAATTAAGCTTTAAGAAAATAATGATTTTATGTCATTAATTCTGAAACAAAAAATAAATAGCTTCAATTTTAATAATAAACGTACGTTTTTTTTTTTTTTTTTTTTTTTTTTTTTTGTAAAATTGCATTTAAGCCGAGTTTACAAAAAAGAAGTAAATTTTAAAGGATAAGTACTGAACTGAACTTTATGAAAAATTAATAATTTCCTATTTAAATATATATAATAGAAAGAATAAATTAAAAATAAACATTTAAAAATAATGAGAGAACATGTTTTTTTTTTTTAATTATGATATAATACCCTGAAATTTAAATTCTCTAACATGATGGGAATGACTATATACTTATAAGTGATTTTACCATTTGAGCAGAATATTACTTCACTCAATATTCTATTAACTAGATTCCAGAAATATATGCTTGATAAAATTTGCATTTATAAATATTTAAATGATTTTCCTTAAATAGTTGATTTTTTTTCGCGTTATCTTCCCCTTATTCAAATTTGTTTTTATTTAGAATTACGCAGAAGTAAAAATAATCTCTTGTATTTGTCAAAATGAAAAATAGATGGCAGCATTAAAAATCCTAGCGCAAATTAAATTTTATTTAAAAATGCGGTAACCTATACTTCTCTAAGTGTGACATGAGTAAAAAGTCATTTATTTATTTATTTTTTTGTAAACAACAATCAATGAAAATACATATTGAAGCATGAAATCAAGGAATAAAACAAAAGTCAAGGCCCGAGTTCACGAATTCTTTGGCGAACCTTATCTGATTGAATTCATTGTGAACTTCCACTCATGTGTTGCCATTTGTAGTTTACTAATTGGCAATTAAAATCGTTTGTCTCCCATACATTTTTTATTTTGCACTACAAATAGAGTTTTCGCTGAAAACGCATATGCTACTCGTTATAGAAAATGAAACCGGAAATTTGTGCGTGTCTATATTTAGCAAGAGAATATCCACTTAAATGAATGTGCTTTATTTATTCACAAAAATTGTACAAGATTCAAAATAGTCTTTGGAATATAGTCTTACAAAAGGTGGACGGAAATCTGACAGGGTTATATGTAAAAACATTTTTAACAAAAGTATTTTTTACAAGTATAATTTACTATAATATAAATAAATTTAAGTACAAACATAGTATGAAATATATGTAATGATTATTATATGAGTTTAAATCAAGAACAAGTTTAACATGCTCAAATTTTAAACTGTGATATAAAATAAACTAGTTCCTAAAAATTTATACATATTATTAATTTTAAAAATATACATATGAAAATTTATCACATGACATACATCTCATTGGTTCTGTAAAATATATAACATTATATTAAATATATTTATGTTACTTCAGTAAGAATAACATTATAAGTAATATAAACTTTTTATTTTTAATTAAAAGATTATCTCAAATAAAAAATTATATTATTAATAAAAAGAAATTAGAGCAAACATATACGGATTTTTCTACTTTCATATGTTTAGCTATAAATATGCATAAAACTAAGAGATATAAAATTTATCCCAAAGAGTTTATATTATAAAGCAATTTTCTTCGGAATTTTGAAATGAATCCATAATATTTTTTATAATAACCTAAATTTTTTGAAACAGCTGCTTTAACTGAAAAACTCACTTTTACTTTTAAAAATGCAGATGATTTTTAAACCAAAGAAAAATTTTCATTTATTTTGTTAGATAAATATTTGAAGCATTTTATTATTTTTTTATCATTAAAGCATTATTTTTCTTTTATTAAAATTTTCCTAAAAAAATGAAAACAATTTCATATCCAAACACATATTTTTGTTTTAAAAAATATTTACATTAGACGTAATTCATTTATGGAAATGTTGATAAATTTCAAAACCTTTACATTTAAAAAATTTCAAAGCAATTAATTATTTTAATTTTGGACCAAAAATTAATTCGTCATAAACTATGAATCTATAAATTTGTATGGATAATTTTTTAATTTAACTGCGCAGATTTTAAAAACAGTAACAATATTGTCTTAACAACAATTATCTTTGATTTTATATAGAATCATTTCAAATAATCATTGAATCAAAATGTAACAATGAAATATTGATTGAAATAAAACTCTACTCTCACTCAGCTATTTTAACATAAACTTATGTCTTTTTTATCTTTCCTAAATTCAATTTTTAACATATAAATCATTGTTAGTCAACTGCTAGTATTTCATTTGGCATGAAAAAAATGTTTATCCAACTAATCTAATTTTCAAACGCACGCACAATATATGAAAGTCAAATGAGATGATTGAAATCAAAAAAGTAAATTTAAAGTGATTTAATAATATACACAGTCGGTTTTATGACAGTTAATGTATTCTATATACAAAATTTATTTTTTACCGCAAGCTCAACTTACGTTCTTAAGACCAAAATGAAATTATGTAAAAATACTATCACATTTTGTTCTTGCAGTGCCAGTTTGATCATTTCAACTTATATAAATAGTTTTTAACAAGGACAAATTCCTTTAAAATAACAAATTAGTAGAAAATGGAAGAAATTTTGTATTGGTAGCACACGTGATCCTTGAAATGTCAGGGACAAACAAAATGTAACTTAAGGGCATATTTATATGCCAGCATTTCTCTATAGATAAATCAAGACAAAAATATAAATACATTTATGTAAAAAAAAGTTACGAATAAAGACAGAGAAAAATTTTTTTCACTTGTTTACTAGTTATGCTTTAAAAGCAGTGTCTATACTATCTTAGTGTCTGTACAAAAGCTCACAAAATATCGTATTTTTTACAAAAGTACTAGATTATATCACAGTCTGTTTTACGTCTCATTTGTACCTTTCGTTGACATAAAACTGGTCGGCTATCGAGATCATAGAACGCTCAAATGAAAGTGATATTATAGTTTAACAAAAGCAGGTTCTAGGAGTTATTTCACATCAACTTCCCATAAATTAGAAGGCACTGACATCTTATAGCTTGGAATCCAATAGATCCCCTGGTGTGACGATTGCTAGCTTCCTGTCTTCAATAGCTTTGGCCAACTTCCTGCGGGGTCCCAAGGGCAGGCCAAGGGTTTTCAAGTCTTCCTCTGTCAGCAACATCAAGGCTTCCAAATCTATCTTTTCTTGGGTGAGAGCTGCTGTGTACTCCATCAATCCATGAGCAACGAGAAAGACTACAAGCGGAGTAGCGTCCATTCCTGAAAAATCAAGAAAAACATTTTTTAGTCGAAGTTTTAAAGATAAAAACAAAAGAGTTAACACTATTTCATTCTTTTTGGTTGATTATATCAGGATAATGAACCCATAAATTAATTCTAACATATAATGTTTCTACAAACCATAATAATTACATAATGATGCCATAATCGAAAATAGGCAATGAATTCAACAGCATAGAAATTCATAAGAATAAATTCATTAGTTTAAAAATATATTAAATCCTTATACAATTTATTAATACAACTATTCACTGAATTATAAATTATCTTTTTCTGAAGCAGGAGTTATAAGTTTATTTAAAACATGTTCAAAATATCTTTGGGAGAAGATAACTTCTTAAATATGCAATCAACTCAAGATAAATAACGATAAATCTCTAATCAATACAAACATACATATAATGAATTTGTTTTTACGAAATAATCTAATCTTTTATCAAATTATGTACTTCGAAGGACCCATAAAAAGCATTATACATGAATAACAAAAAAAATATATTAGTAATTTTTGCTTTTTGTTATTAGTTGTTTGTTTTGATTATATACATAAATACATACGTGTATACACATGATTATCACGACTCAAATTATTTTAATCAAACTGAATATATATACAGATTCAATAATTATATTCTCTATTTCTAAATTCGAGAATGAAACAATAAATTTTAATTCATTTGAATCGATGAAATGATAAAGAAATCTCACACTTGTGTGCATCATTTCCATTAAAAAACGATATATTTAAAATATTCCTTAAATGATTATATACATGTTATTCAAATTTGCATAACTTTAATATCTATGCTTGGCAAATATAATTAACTTTTATAGTTTAGTATTTGATTTAAACTTGAAATCAACCATTTTATGGTTATTTAATAAGTCTAATCTTAGGATAATAGCACTAGACTTTATTGCATTATTATGATCACGAGCTATAGTGATGTAAATATAAATGAATGTACTGCATTTAAGATTTTTTTTTTTGTCAAGTGCTAGCCAGACTGGCAGTATGGGTGCACTGCTTCACTTTTTCAACTGAACCGCAATTGGGAGTGGTGTACATCCTCAGTACACAACATGCCATAGGTACTCGTTTATAGGGTAGGCAACCATTCATACTCCATTCATACATAGAAAGGAAAAGACAGAAGAAAGAGAAAGTACATCCAAGCCCGAACCGGGATTCGAACCCAGACCTCCCTATCCGCTGTCAGGAACGCTGACCACTAGACAGAGTAGGCGGCACAATATCTATTATTTCACTATTTTCAATTTTCATCTAATTTTAATTATTAAGTCCTTAACAATCGTAGTCTTCAATATTGATTTTTTTAATAGTACCAACTGAGTATTTAAAAACTATTGCATGATCCAGAATTTTATAAACTAGTATTTTTTAGAATACGTTATTACTTAATTTAATTTTTTTAGAATATATTTTTAACTTAAAAATTGTGTGCATTTGAAGTCAAAATATAATTCGTGGTCACTGCTACAGAAGGCTGAACTTTGACGATATTGTAAACAAATTTCATATGCTTATAGTTTAGTACAGTCATTGCAAAGAGTAATTTACTTCTGCACAACAATGTCACCAGAAAAAAAAGGTCTCGACGAAGAAAAGTTCTGTTCTCGAATCAAGGGAATTCATTACTGTACCTCCTCACCTGGAAGAGACGGAGTCAATTGATTCTTGCCTCATTAAGTGGACCATTGGATTGGAATTCTGCGAACGGACGATATGTACCTTTAGTGACTAGGTAAATCACCGTACCGTAAAACGAACTACTTATTTATTTATTAGTTTCCATTCTTCCTCCCCGAAAATGTAGCATTGAACCACATTCGTGCGAAAGATACAGTCACGACTAGCAGTCCTGAATGTCACTCAATCGGGTAATGCGGGCGCTTCTATTTTCATTGCCTAAGACCGAGAAAGAAAAAAAAATGTCATTTCGGGCACTGAATCACGCAGGACACGGAGTTTAAAAAGCCGCCTGTAAAACCAGCGACAGGATGTTTGTTGACTCCAAGGTGGACCCCAGACTACTTTGCGACCATCTGTCATGATTGTTAAAGCGTTATGAATAAAGATCCGTACCCTAACTAGGTACTCCAGTAAAATTACGTTGAGGGCGTAATTTAAACGGGAGTTCGTGCAAAACGAGCAAATTGTTTATCAGATTTCTTAACTGATTGTTCACGAATAAAAATAATAACGGGGGTAGGTAACTCACCATTATTTAAAAAAGCAGTATTATAAATGTTGTAACGGACTGAAGCGATGGATTTTGTTCTAACAAAATAGTTTCAATCAAATATGTGAACTGTTTATGTATATATTTAAATTAATTTCGTTTGTTTGTTGCTCAACGATCATTTTTTTTTTACACATGAGGACTAATTAGACTGGGCCTATAGTCAAGAATTTTAAACTACTACAAACACCCATATGCGAATTGGAATTCTAAACCACAAACCGTTAAACTAAAGGCCAGAACGCTAAACCCTGTCCCTCTACCTATACTGAAATTTAAAATAAACATTCATATTTAATATCAAAATAAAAGAACTTATATAAATTATTGTAAGAAAAGAAACAACTGATAATTTCAATTCCTTGAAATCATAAATAAAAACATGCCTATTTACAAATTGGTTTGTTGCTTTAGATTTGCGAAATTTTTAAATATGTTTCAAATCACAAAAGAAAAATATTGTATTAAATTATTTATTTAAGAGAATACTTAAAAGCATACGTAAACCACTTCCAATTAGAATAATTTTATTAGTTGAATAATGCAAAACACAAGTAAAAATCTTTTTGAAAATACACCTTCTATTTGTAATACAGTACTTGAGGAACAGTACTTCAGGAAGAAAGAAAATCTATACTATTTGAATTTAATTTAAATTAAAACAGTAAAAGATCATGAAGTAGTAATATGTAAAGATCCAAATGGCAGTATAACATCTTCAAATACAACTATAAATGACCAATGCATCCTCTCAAAACTTTTATCTATACTCATTCATTTGAAAAATTTTCTGGTATGAAAAATTGAGGTTTACTATGAGAATTAAAATTAACGCAGAACTATCAATAATAAAATTTTGGAATACAAATGTTATTAGACACATACTAGTTGTGATGAGGCATATGAGTCATTCCAATTCAGAAATGGTGCTGCATTTCAACATCTCTCAGTTCAGAGTACTAAAAAATATGACGCGAAGATAAAAATCTTAACTTAACTATTCAGAAAATTACCGATCGCTTTTACTTGACTTCTGATACCAGAGACATCTATACAGACGTAACAATGTTATCTGAGGAGTCAAGTTGATTACATGTTTCGCTGACTAGTGTTAGCAAATATTGTTAGATTTGATAACAGTAAAAGCTAACGTGGGGATTGTAACATACTTGTTGGCATTCATAAGATATAGCAGTAAAAGATTGTTTCCAGTGACTGAACTGACATCAAGACATTGATTCAACGCCTCTACTGGACACTTGAACATTCGGTTGAACATCTCCGATTGGAAAAACAGCGTTTAGTCAAATTATTCTATTAAGTAAGAGCTGACTGATAAGCAATACTGGCTGACTGATGATTCAAGTAAACGGTTACCTTTTAAACTCGTTAATAGGATATGAAACTAACTTTTTAACAAGGCCTTCTTTGTGAAGAGGATAATCGTTCCATAATGGTAAACAACTGGACTTTTCTCTTAATTGAGGACTGTGTTTTCTGCTCAATGTGAACCCAATCTTTGACCAGAAATCTGGTATTTGGAGACTTTTGCAGCCATTCAAACAATAATAAAATCATGTGTTCAAACAATAATAGAATTTTATGGAGTTGCAATGCATCATGTTATCGAGCTTGAATTTTTCAATATTGATAAGAGAAATGTTTTGAAGAATATTTAAATCTTCAAATAAAAAATCTATTCAGCATAATCCAAAGACCAATACATGTTCAAAATCATGCATCAACAACACTTTTGTTGACATTTAATACAGTTTTAATACAGTTATGAACACCAATAGAGGCAGATGTCTGAATAGTTGATGTAGTTAAGTCTATGATAAAGTAAGCTGTTGAAAAAAGTCTCCAATATGATATAAGGAGATATTGATTTGTAGAATTTCATCATAATATCAATCAGAGTAACCCATATTTATTAATAAAAAGATTTCTCAATTTTTGAATTAAATTTTTTTTGCTTCATGATTACTACCATCACACTTACAACCTTATTTTCTTATAAAAAGAAGCCTTAAAATTCTCTTATATAATGAATTAGTTATTATTTTAGCATGTAATGAAATCAGCCTTTCATGTCTTCAGTGGGATGATAAAACTGAGTACCAAGCATGCTTGGGAACTAAACCCAGGGGATTACGAGTTAGGTAGACCATCTAACCGGGATTCTTCATCATAGATTATCCCTAACTGGGATTATTTATTATTCATCATGGATGTCTTATCCAAGAATTATTACTGAATTTTAAGTGATGCAACTAAATTAAAAGTCCTTTTCTGAGCGAAAAGATAAATTTAATATTCTCATATCAAAGAATAATATGCATTTTTTCATTTCATTAGATACTTGTTAAAGCAATACTATTTAAATTAAGTCTTTGCTGTTGCTTAAGAGATTTTTTCTAAGACGGTCTTAAGACATGAATACGATTAACTCTTAAGACAGATGAGTACGAATCATTATCTATGAAAATGCAATGTGAAAATTGACGATAAACCTCGTAAAAGCTTTGAAATGTCTACATATTGTTGTTACTCTATTCATTAAGCAATATCAAAATAAAATTATCAATAAATAAAATGATGAATAATTTTGGGAGAAAACACATTTTTTTCCTGCATATTATTTTAAAAATAAAATAAATAATATCATAAAAACACATAAAAATCTGCATTTATCTAATACTTCATAGGAACTGTTATAAGATTGTGTAAAATATATATATGTTTAAAACTCCACCATATCCTATTTATAAAATTACTACATCAAACTATTTGAGTTCATGATTTTTAATTGATTAAACCATATTTAACATTATTTCTTTGTTTAATTATATTTTAAGTATAGTAAAGTAAATTGAAAGTAACTCTAACAGCAAAAATATCTGCAATCAAAATTAAGAGAATCACATAATAACTTCAGGAACCATAATTCATATCTGTTTTTGATTTCATGAGTACGTTATTTTTTTGTAATGTAACAAACTTAATATCATTAAGAATTTGACCTATTAAATGTTATGACTAAGCAACAGCATAAGCAAAAACAGGACATAAAATATTTTTGATGGAAAGATGAGTAACCAATGATGCTACAATGACATTACAAAATTGAAAACAAATTTACAGCTGTATTTGAGTGTAAAATTTATTATCCTATTTCTGGAAATATAATGCAGAACTCAATAACGTATTTCTGTTTTTATTTTGTGAGCACATTTTTACTGCCTAAAATCATAACGCTATAAAATTACATATATCACATGAAAAAATATTAAAGATAGCTATAAATGTGTTAACTATTATATTTATGAATATATATATATATCTTTTCCCTTGCAATGTGTATTCAAGTATTTTTGAGAAGAGATGGAGAAAAAGATGTTTATACAAATTTAAATAATTGGGTAAACAGGTTCCTATATTAGTTTTGAGAAATATAAAATATGGTTTTAGAAATATAGTACAAAGTATTTTATAATAGAGAAGAAATTTGAGGCTCTGATTAAATAAATTTAATCATTTCATGCCAGAAGTATTGTAATCTGAGCTGTGTCTATATTATATGCTTTATTTTGAATAAATCCTGGGCAACTATTGAATTCACTAATTGACAAATTAATTGCAATACGATAATAAATAAAAATTAACATGTATTTCTTAAAAAGAAAAATGTTTCAAACGGTAATTATTCTGTTAGCTGTACTCCAACTAATGCATTTAATTGAACTTATAAATCTATAACTTCTATTATCCATCAAATTTAAGAAGTCTCAGTTACTTCTGGTAGACAGTTCTATTCAAAAATAATTATTACAAATATGAAAAGTGCCTACGAACTTTAATCTCGTATTAGTTAAATGCCAATTTGAACGCAACCATATAACATTTGTCCCAATGTTTTTTATAGGTTGAAGTATGCACAAATATGCTCCATTAAAATATGCTTAATAAATGCTATTGTTACATTGAAAGCATGAATGCGCAAAAAATTTTTATCTAATGTATAAAGAAATTGAAAACGTTTGTGTTATTACAAAAACTATTTTTTACCTTCATCATCAAAGTGACCTTCGTCATCATCCCATGGTGGATGGTTATTTCTTTGAGCCAGACTACCAGCGCTACCTATGCTGTCTTCCACAGAGCCATTTTGCATATCAGAGTCCTTCTCACTTGTTCTAGTCGAATCTATATCTTCATCGCTATCTTCATCATTCTCTTCAGTGGACGTTGAAGGCAGCGACATCAGTGTGCCTGACATAGAATTTCGGAAAGCCACTGAACCGAATCCTGGTCTTTCAAAAATACTACCAGCTGTTTCAAGAGGAGATACCTCATCTCCGAAACCAGAATCGGTAGTGTGAAGAAAATCAGGTTCACTGATTGCTCTCGACAGTTCGCTTTTGTTATCAAAAACATCCTTCATGTGTCTCCTGTGGTTACTGTTACCACCAGACGTCGTGCTCTGAGTATCAAACTTGGGCACATAAAGAACTTCTGAATCCCTCAAAAATCCGGTAAGTGATCGGATGGACCGTTTGCCATTTAATTCAGTTTCCCTCACCTTAAAGTCAGCGGCAGTCATGACAACATGCTGTTTTTTCTGCTGGATTCGCTTGGAAACAGCTCCCAGTCCTTTTTTGGTGGTACCCACGCCATTACTAATGATGTCTGAATATTTGGGTGATGCATACGTGATCTTGCTCTCACGCTTAAGGCTAGCCAGCGTTAGACTTGATGCTTTGCGAGCGACACCATTCAACTGAAACTCAGACCCATACAACTTTCTTCTCTGCCTCTCAATTTCTTTCTCTTCTTTCTCGGCCCTCTTGGCTGCTTTCCTCTGCAATTTCTGGTATTGTTTGATTCTCTTTTCGGCATCGAGAACTGCTTTTTCTTTCAGTTTTTGCACTAACTTTTTGTTCAAGGCACTCTGTCTTGCAACAACGTCGTCCAGATACCGGATAATCTCTTCCCTTTGATTGATGGCAGCGACATTGGATGCAGTGTGGAAATCGTTATCCAGTGACCACAAAGACACACCAAAATTGACCAGAAAGGAAACGCAGTTCATATGACCATTTGCTGCTGCCCAGTGAAGAGCTGTATTGCCGAAGTAATCACAGCGATCCGGATCACCTCTGAAAAAAAACATATTTTAATAAAAAACCAAAAATAACAATTACATACATAAAATAATTGTTGCTTACAAATAAATAATTAATTTTTACGAAATTCTTAATTGTCTTAATATTCAAAATGTATTTTTATTTTTCACTTGACCCATAACTGCACATTTCATGTGACATGAATTGATAATAATGCAGTTAATTTCAGTTCAACTTCATTTGATTTTTGTATTCGACAAAAAATTCGACTTTTAAAGAAATCACACAGACGTCGTACTCTATTTTTAAGGAAAGATAAGCAAAGTCCTTTTGATTTAATATTATATAAAATAAAATTCTAAGAACTTAAATTCAATTGCACGTGGATTTAAATCAAAAGTATAGAAATTTACATAATCGTTTTATAAGTAATTCTTAATTAACTTATATTAGAAATGTTGATTTTGAAAAAGAAAAAATAAAAGCAAGCCAATAGTAAAATGAAATCAGAGACAATAAAATATTATTCATTAAGCAAACAAGGACATATTACTTAATAAAAAATAAAATTCGTAAAACTGAAAGAAGCATTTTGTATCAATTTAACATTAAAATATTTAAGGACATTCATATATTTAGTGAATGTCCATGTAAAATTTGCAAAAAAATACATGTAATATATTAAAACATTTAATGACAATCAAAGTAAAAACTTGAGATATTAATACGGGTTAAATTAAATAATTTTATTAGAGTTTTATAGTTAGATGTGCTAGATATGAGATGAAAGACAAATAAACAATGCTCGCACAAAATTATAATAAAAATGAATTTTATTAGTTTTACGTTTAACTGTATTTAATATGAGATGAAAAACAAAGCTTATATACTTATTTTAAATTATCACATTCAGTGAATGAAAATAGAGTACTTAAATATTATCCTGCTGACTAGTTCCGCGGAAAAATTAATTCCGCTAAAATTTGCTGCACTTTAATGACTGCGAAGCCTTAGTAATTTCATAAATTCACATTTCATGTTTTCCTTATTTTTAGAACATACAGGTTTAAAATTTAAAGTTACGTTTTCTTTAACTGTTACAATATACCATTCACAATTTGAATTCGAAACAAAATATTTATCTGTTTGTCTCAATAAAGATATAAGTTTATTTGTTTTTCCCTCCCATTTTGAAAAACCAGATGACTAAAATCTGGAATTCGCTTTTATTTGTCGAAGTTAATAAATTTAAGCGAAAACTTTTGGCATTAAAATTCAACATTTAGTATCATTTTTTATCAAAATATTCAATTAGTACATAAATACGGAAAAAGTATAATTATAAAACTATTCTGTTAGATGCTATTTGGACCAACCACATCCCTAAAAACAATAAATCGGGAAGAAAGAATAGTCTATCTCCAAGAACAACAATCAAAAAAAGATTCAAATAAAACGTGTCGTTTTCTACAATTTTTAAAACAATGTTGATGACTATCGTTTTTAATAATATTTAAAACTATTATGTTTTAAAAATAAAACATATTTGTTTGTTAATGTTTAATTGAAAGAAACAAATATTTTTTAAATTGTGTATTCGATACATTTTTCTTTTATATTTGCGAATTTTTTTCTATTTACTTTACATTAACGCTTTTTTTTTCCCCTTTTTCTACTGTCAACAATTGGTGAACTGAAAAAGGATCTTAGCAAATTATTCTTAAAAATGTGGCTATTAACAAGAAATGAATTTAAATTTACAGTTGTTTTTAAATTACGGTGTTTGTAGAAGGAGCTAAATTAACAACACATAAAATTGTTCCATTTTTATTCATTGTATACTTTATGCGCTAACATAAAAAAAAAATTTATAAATCAAACTGCTCAATTTGAAGTTTTATCTACCTTACCCTCTATTATCTGGTTTATATTTCATTTAGTTACAACAAACAAATTGCATTTCCACTCTCATATGTTTAAAAGTTTAAAAACACAGCATTATAAAAAAAAAAGTAAATGCATTGAAAACTTTTTAACTTATAAGGAAAACTTAATAGCAGTACTTTCTTTAACAGATAACAAAAACATTACATGAGATGCTTGAACGCTTGAAAGAAATTACTCTAATTTAGTGGATACTTATCTTGATTAAGGTTTTTGTTTCCCATTTTTAAGTTTTTCTCATTTGTTTGAATTTAACTGTTTGACAAATTTTGGAACAACAAGGTTTATTTAGTTGTTGTTTAATTTTTCAACAAAGTGGATTTCGTTTTGCCTAGATTAAAAGGGGAACATTAACAAATTAATAATATGTGAATTTATTTTCATATTTTCCCCTTTTTATCATTGTATATATAATTTTTGATTCAATCCAAGTTAAAGAGAAGAACTATAAATTATATTTCACATGTTTTGTCTTGTGTTACGCTTTAAAAGTGTAAATTAATTTATATGTCACGCGGAAAAAGTCAAGTTATATATATATTTATATCGTTACTGCTATGGAATACTATTTTATTGAACCCTTAAACCACACACTTAATGTTAATGTGTAAAAATGTTAATGTATGTTATTATATCCAAGAAAAATTCATCCAAGGAAATTTTTAATTGAATTTACTATACATATTATAAAATTTTAAATAAAAAGTATTTATTTTAATATGCTATCAATTGATAGTAGTTCACTTCAATATATTCCATATAAAATAAAATATCCTCATATTTTTGTTTAAGAATTAATGCTGTCATACGGTTGTTAATTAGGACTCTAAATAAAAATGTATACACAATCAACAAAGTTTCCCTTTGATCTTTTTCATATACCAATTTATAATTGGTTTAAAAAATGTATTAATTTTTCTTCATTTATTGAAGTAATTTTTTTTCTTAATATGCACTGTTATGTCTTAATGGTTTCAGCAATAAATTTATAGTTATTTCAATGACTCATTAGCACCCCGTTTCCATTACAGTTTCGAGCATGTTTAAGTGCCTTCTAATCTTTTTCAGGGGCAATTTGTGGTTTAAGTGAGTCTGAACTGATTTAATTCCAGTCAGTTTAGCAGATTGACTTAAATACTTTTCAATTGATTTAACGTTTACAAGATTTCTGCTATTGTCCATGATTGTTGAAATGACTTTAAAAAAATCAAAATTTTAAAAAAACTGTAAAACAATTATTTATGAAGAATAGGCTTAAACACCATGCTTAACATTAGACTATAACATTACGCTGAATTTCGAAAGAAATAGATTTATTAACATTATACTTTCGATTAATTTTGATCATAAGAGTTAAAATCATACTACTAATTTTCATTTTGGCTTATGAATCTTTTAATAAAAGCTTATGTAATTATAAACAATTCAAACACATAAATGTAATTTATATTATCAACAAACAATAAATAAGTCTCAAAACAAAAATCAATAATTTTATATGAATTTCAAAACGATGACAGTTCTGTTACTACTTTTATGATAATGTTTTGGTTAAATTAAATTTTAACTTAAATAGATATTTAAGAAGTGCAGTGGGAACGAGGTATAATGTAAATCAAACTGTTAACAAAAATATCTAAAGATAGTTTCAGAATTAATCTCGACGCTAACTTAAGAAAAAATTATTTAAAGGCTTAATTACTGTTTTGTTTTGTTTTTTTACTAATATTTGTATATTTTAATTCTTATTGTTGAGCATTCCCTTAAAGCATTTATAGACCAAAATGAAAGTAACTAAAATGATAGCTCAAAAGATAAATATAAAGAAAATATATTAATGACACAGAAATAAAACAATAACTTTGACATAATTTGTTTCATTTCAACCATAATATATATATATATATATATATATATATATATATAAAGAAATATTGATAACAGTAGCAGAAAAGAAGGTGCTCTAAATTAAGTGAAATATATTTAAGTCAGTTTGTCAAAGTAATTTAAGAAAAATCCTTTCCGACTTATCTAAATCCCAAATTGCCACAACGAAAAATTTTTTGGAGATTTAAACGCGTTCAAAATTGAAAATTGAAGTGCATATGACATGTAATATGTGTTTTTAAGTTACCTATATTTTTTTTACATGCAAAACTGCAATTTTCATGACAATATTAATTACCATGTGCCAAGTTCTAATTAAAAATTAAAATCTATGCAAAACTTCCATCTTAAGAAAGATACTAAATTTTACGCCATACTTGAATTTCCTTTTTTTTTATTTTGATATCTTGCACAATAACTTTTTATTAAACAATTAAAAAAACTTTTTATTGATGATTAGCAGAAGATGTAAATAAAGATTTAAACTAATTTCCAAATACGACTACTTTTAGGACCATTTTTTTAAAGGTGCCTGAAAATTAAGTGAAGAAAAAAATAAATGTTTATTATTTAAAACCAAAACCGTTGACTTGTATGTATTCTCTGTTAAAAAGGTACTCTTTTGAAACTGGGGGAAATAAAAAGTTTTGGCAGCGTCACACTGGGCCGATCATCCAGGACAAAACATAGGCGGAGGAGTCGTGAAACTACACATTTTAGGATTAGAACCTACGCCTCAAGAAAACACCTTCGAAAAGCTTAGAAGGAAAAATCACTTTTCCGTAGCCTTGTTTTGGAACAGCGGTTACTTTAATACTTAGTTTGAAACGTGACGAATCCTTGTTTTTTGTCGCGAGCTTTCTACCAAAGGTGAACACCCATTTCAACTGAAATAGCATTATAGTAAAATATATGGGCATTTTTAAACCTAATATTTAAAGCTTTATTTAGCAATTAAAACTTTAAAGCAAATTATAAAATATAATCCGCATTCCTTTATTATTAGGTGTTCGAATTTTTTGTATTGTATTTTTACCATTGAAATAAAAACATATTTTATCCAGAAAATTATTAAATAGTTTTTGATCGATTATTTCATTTACGAGACAAAATGCGAAATTTGTTTTAAAGAAATTTCTTCAAACATTTTAAGCATTCATTTCAAAAGCACTTGATCAGAAGTTCTTTCACATCCTATTGAACCACAACATGTATTGAAGTATGATTCATTCGGTCGTCATAGTAACTAAGTTAAAACACACGTGCTTACATCAGGATAAATGTTTCAATCTAATCCTAGAGTGTAAAGGCGCAGGTGTTATCATGCATAAAAATTAACAACAGTTTTATGCTTGCAACTTCATATATTAAAATAAATGGAAAATAAAAACAACCACAAATGTATTTTAAATAAACGACCTAAACAGTAAAAACTAAATTGAATTAACTGGGACTGTAATCCATTGTTTAAATGTAATAATGAATTATAATTAAACATGAACAGAAATGATTATATTTGATTTGCTTAAATATATACATAGAGATAGTAATTATTATTCATAAAATATTGTGAACAGATGGCTGAATAATACGAAAACAAAAGTGTTTGAAAGTTAATGAAAATTATTTATTCAATATCAAATAAATAGAAATACTGGAATTTATTTGATTAGATGTTAAAATAATTTAAAATATAACTATTTTAACAAAAAATATGGTTATTATTGGAACGGAAATTGTTTGTTAAAATGTATTTTTCATGATATTAATTTAATAGCAACTGATTAACATTCATTAGAAAGAGTATTCACTTTAGTAACATAAACTAACTATTGAAATTATTTGAAAAGTGTATTTGAATTACTTATATTATTAAGTAATTCAAATGCACTTTTAGGAAAATAATAAATGCTTTTAAATTCTAAGTGAATATAATTGTTGAAAATTTTAGCAGATATGATTTTTTACATATAAACTAGTGATAGAAATTTTATTACAGATGTGAAAATTTTCACTTGAATTTTCTTAAATTTGTTTTAAATAGATAACTCATACTTTTATTAAAATGGCTCAAATATAATCCATTAAATATAATAAAACTTTTAACGTAGAAATACTGAATTTAGTTAACGGAAGGAAAATACAAAAATGATTTTATATATGTTAAAAAATATTGAAATATTTAAAATAATGGAAATACACTGAAGTATCACTGAATTAGAGATACCAAAAGCTATTAAAATTGTGCATTGTTGTGCACTATTTGTGCGCAAATAAGGGTGCAGTGGTAAATGCAACTGTAGTTGTTCTGAATTAGTTGTTGGAATTGCCAGTTTGGGTAAACTGCCTGATTAAAGAGAACCTTTGATTGGGGACAAATTGTAGGTGCGCGCTGCATGGGACATTCAATTTTCAAAATCATCAGACAGTTAGGATTTTCAAGGCCGACAGTGCCAAGAGTATATCAAGAATACATGGATGGTGGACAAAAAACTAGCGACCGGTAAAATACAAAGGATGATTAGCCTTGAGAGTGCGTGGTGCGAGACGTCTCAGGTATATTGTACATAGTTAGCAAACATTAAGTTAATTTACCACCCAGTTGAATGACGATGTCAGTCGTACAGTTAGTAAACGGATGGTCCAACGCTCACTTCACCGAAGGGTTTCCTCAGAGTACCATTGCTTAATGCTTGTTATCGGGCTGCACATCTTGCCGAAAACATGGAGACTGGAATGTAGAGGAAACGAGTAGCATGGAGTGATGAGTCTTGATTTCGACTGTTTAACACTGAAGGGAGGCTAAGAATATGGCATTAAGCTCATGAAGCCATGAATCCTGCATGTTAGGTTGAAACTCATTTGAGTATTAGGAAATTTTAAAAGGGTATTTTAATTATAATGCAGTGTGAGGAAATAGGATTCTTAATAAAGCTTGATATTTCGAATTTGACAGAAATCACTCTCCAGATTTTAAATTTGTATCATTTTACGAGAAGTTTTTTTGATTTAAAGGTAATATAAATGTATTTAAAAGTGTCATGATAAGGCTCTCAAATCATTCGTAATAAAATAAGTTCTCAATTTAATTTAATTTAGTTTAGTTCGTGCACATTTGAAAGTTTAATTTGTTTTATATTTTTAATTTAATTTAATGAGTTTGACAAAAATGTCTAAAAATTTAATAAAATTAATAGCGCGTAAGGTCTTATTTATATGTACAAATGAAAACCAATGCCCAACAGTTATATAGCTCGTGGCCTAAACTATTCTTTCAATAACTATCTTAACTTCAAATTCATTTTTCAGCCATTTTAATTGGAATAATAATTATTTCACTAAATAAGATTGAATAGAGATTGCAAACATTCTTTAGCAAGTAGCATCAATGTGTCGCAATTATATCTTTAAATTGCATACAAAAGATTCCTTCTTACTCGATTAATAAAAAAAATGGACCAATATAACTCATTAAGAACTAATATTTAATGTGGACAGATATTGGTAATTTATCCTTTTCTTGATATCTAACAGAGATAGAAATTTCACTTACACATGTTTTAGAATATGAATTGTTAATGAATGCGAATATATTAACTAATCTCTTGACATGATATATAGCTGTAAAATAATAGACTGAACGATAACAGTTACGTTAACTAAAAATAAGATTTGTTCATTAAAAACATTGAGTGTGCGTTAGTAATTTAAGTCACTTTAGACTGCTCGAGTACGTAAAAGTGCTTATTATTACTTAAAAAAAATGCGACTTGAAGAATGGATTATGATGACATCGAAAAAAATACTATAGTGTAAAATACAAACAACAACGCCACAGCCTCTGCCAAGCAGTATTAAATAGATATATATCAAATCATATTCTAAAAAAATAGTTGCTTAAAATCCTGATTTGTGAAACTAGTAAATTGTTATTTGAGGTTAAACAAACCAAATTTTAAATTTACAGCTAAACTAACTAAATAATTGAAGCAGAGATGGATAAAAATATTTATTCTTAACACAAATATACCAAAAAATGTCAAACGTATATATTTTTCATCAATGACATAAAATAAAGATTATTTCAAAATATTTTAAATGAAATTAAAACATCTCCAAAAATGGAATAATAGTTCCTCCAGAAAACAAAAATTAAAAATTGCTTTCTTTCAATAACAAAGCTCATTTTTGTTTTCTTAGAGACTAAAACGTAAAATAATAAAAATACATTTAAAAGTAGATTCCCCTCTCTCACGGGAAATGATTCTCCATTTTAAAAGCCTCTTTTTCCCAACATGAGGTAAGTGAGGTCTACTACATTAATGTTATTCTCAAAAAAAACCTCAAAAAATATTCTATTACAGGGGAGAAAAAAAAAGAAAGCGAAGAACCCACCTGAGCGTAAAAAAAAATTTTCAAAAACGTTTTGGCAGAATAAATAAGTTTATAACAAAAAAAAAATGGAAGCCAAGTGAGTTGTGTGGTTCACCCCCTGTGTCCTATCATCGTCCGAAGGATTTTACTCCCAAGGCAATTACCTATGCAAGCGGTTTCTAGTGATTTTAACGGCGCTTGTAAGATCAGGTTGGCGAGACGAGATAATTCGTCATTCAAAATACGCCGCCGTTCAATTGACCATATTACACGATTAGAAAGTTGTTGCCTTCGAACAAACGCATCTTGCTTATGTTGTAAGCTTTGAAAGGGAAATGTAGGTTGTGTGGGAAACTAGCGATTTCTACGGGACACGCACCGTCAAATAACGGGGTGCGATGCACTCCGTATGACATCAAATATTAACAATCAAATGCAAATGTAGTATTTAAAAAATGCAGTTTACATAAAGTATGTATATTTCAATAAGTTTTACACTTTTATAAAATATTATTGAAACACTGCACTCTATATTTCTTTAAGTAAAACAATTATTGCTCTATTTTTTTAATCAAGCAACAAATTACATGATTTATGGCAATAAATTGGTCTTTTAAGCATAAAAGTCATCACTGTTAATATTTGGCCCTCCAAAATCCAGGAACTAAGGTTTCAGGGTATTACGATTCAGTTAATAAAGTTACAAAGTGATTAAGGGAAAATTAGAAACGTAAATATTGACCCTTATACGAATCGATATCTCAAACCAGATTTGTTATCCTTATTTCCTTTATGCGACTTTCATTAGAAGTTATTCAAGATAAACAAATGCTGGTTGATGATTTCTAAATAACATTCTCATAAAACTACAATGAGAGATGCCATAACTTAGTGAAGAAAAGTACATCATGTGTAACGTAACTGGTTCAATGCTTGGCATAGCTGTAAACAACCGTATTGATAGGTTTCATATTTTTTTATTGCATTTTAAATATTTCAAGAGTTAATAAGCCATCAATACAATTTGAAAATTTGAAGAGGCTTGTGCCATTTGAGGTCTCAATTTCTTTCGCTTGATCATTGTTCAAATTTAAGAAGCAATTAATTATAGTTAGTAGCTTCTATCGAAAGAAATAAAAGAAGTAAGTAAATGAAAACAAGAACAAAAAAAAGAATGAAAATAAGAAGATAAACTGCCCCTCTACTTGAAGAGGACGGGACTACCTCAGTTATTAATCTACTTGACAATGGTTTATAATTACGAGGTAGTTGACTTTGTTTAGAAACAAGCAAAAAAAATCTAGTGTAATGCAATTACTGATTTCGATGAATAGTTATTTGTACGCGTATCAATTGACCCTTAGTTTTTAATTGAGTTGAACTTAAGTACATTATATATGCATTTTTCTAGTATATATATATATATATATATATATATATATATATATATATATATATATACTAAAATTTTTTTTATTTTTGTTATTTATAATTGGTTTTTATTGATTTTTTTTTCAGTCTATGCGACTCATTTTTAATTGTGTTACTCATTTTACTCGATATTGAATGATTTCTTATTGAGAGCATTATTTTAGTATTGTTAGCATTATTCACTTAGCAAGAGAATGATAACAACTAAATAAATAAATGACATATATTTGTAGATCTGCACAATTTAATCATTTAAATATAATTATAAATTTGAGAGACTAGTAGGATTATAGCTAAGTCATTTCGTCATAGAATCCCTAAGCAAATCATATAAAAAATTTGATGCGATTTTTTTTATTTACATTTCTACTTACTACGAAAACACATTTTTATAATGAATACATATTATCTCTTTGGAAATTTTCAAGCATTAAGAATTAATGAATCATTAATATTAAGTCCCAACATTAAGAAATAATCATTTTTAAAACAAAAATGTATAAATCTCGGTTTATTAGAAAAACATACAAGCGGTTACATAAATTATCAGGGAAATTTATATTGTCTACCTTACCGATAAAAATAGTATTAAAGCTTAAAAAAATTTTTTGAAGAAATTATTATTATGAACACTAAATAACATTCAACTTATTTATACTTACAAAATTTTATGAGTCTAAATTAACAGAAATGCAACAAAAATCAAAAGATTGCGAAAAAGCTTAGCTCTTGAAAACAATGTGTGACAAATGCTTAAGACTAACTCTTCAAAACTTAAATATATATATATTCATTACAATTATAATTACAACATAAACAACGAATAACCTTAAATTGAGCTATAAAAAATGTCAACCAGATGCTAAAGAATAACTGATTCAGGTTGCCTATCCTAAAGTGCAACGCATCTATTAGCATAAAAATTTCACTTAATACTAAACCTGTGTGTTGTTTGGAACATTAAGCTTCTAGAATGGTTCTGATAAAGTCATTAACAATAGTTTCATTAGTGGTGTATTCAATTACCTAATTAATTAGGTAATGATGACACACTGGAACAGCGGAATCAATTCTGATGCTCAATGCAAATTCACTGTTAAGCCTGCTAAGAAACCCCCGTAGGCATAACACTCATCGATTCGATGCTCTAAATAGTTTCATAAAACGTTCTCTGACACAGATTTTCCTAATTCTTCTGTGGTACAGTCTAATTCTGATATTAGTAATATAAGTTTGTAAGAGATATAAATAATAATGATTAAAAAGATATAAAATTATCAGTATTTAAACTAATCCTTACTTATATTAGGTTAGGGAATCTATTACTTTTACTTGAATTGCAAGGCTTTATTTACATATTTTAGATCAGCTTTGTGCAAATGATTTCAACTGATGTTTAGTTTCTGGACAGCTAACATGTTGGTAAACTTTCGACATTTTTATGATTTTATCCCTATTTTCAACGATGGGCCTATCTGTGCAAGGTGCATCTTTTGCATTAAATATAACTGGAATCAATGAAACCAAAATTACAAGTAACGGGCTGTAACAGTATCAGGACCATTAACATCATTTACGATTTTCAATGGCCTGATTTGACTTTATCAAAGAAAAACTGTGAATGTGCAAAATTTTCTTTTTGCTTACTTCCATTTTTAAACACCCTGTACCTTAAAATTAAATTAACCAAATGGAAAAGAGCAAAATATGTTTAGAGAGAAATATGACCCTTTCAGCGAAGATAAATCTGAAATTGTATGATCGATACTTAATAAGATATTCAACACTACAGTCATAGACCAATAAACAATGTATTTCTTTATCTTAAAGAATACTTATAAGATTATTTTGCTTTAAGTAATGAAAAATCTGGTTGAAACAGAATCCTCTTTAAATTGTAAAGTAAGACTTAGCACTTGGAAAAAAAAAAAAAAAAAAAAAAAAAAAAAAAAAAAAAACACTATTAAAATTTATATTTCCTTAAAAAAGGACTTTTCAATTTCATCTTTATTAGTTAGTTTTATTTTGTAAAATTATATATATATATATATATATATATATATATATATATTAATAAATTTAGTAAGAAACAAATATCATATTGATTGAAAATCAAATTTTATTTTTTAAAATTGATCCATGTTAAGTGGATGCTGAACATCAAATTAATCAAGATAACATCTAAAAGGAAATTAATCAAGATAACATCTAAAAGGGATTTAGATTATTGAGAATAAAGAAATTTCAATATTTCAAACATATAAATTACAATATTAATTTCTATTATATGCCGCCCAACCTGTCTAGTGGTTAGCGTAACTGATCACGGCTGGGGAGGACCTGGGTTCGAACGCTCGGGAATGGATGTACTTTCTCTTCCTCTCTGTGTGTTTCTTGTCCTTTCCTCACATGATGGATGAATGAGGTCCACCATATAAACGGGTTTGTGGTGGTGTGGCGTGAGCGATGCTACTCGTACCTACGTGACTTGGTTTACAGGTGTCCACCGGGTAACGATAAAATGAGTAGCAGTTTCCGGTCTTGTTGTGGCAAATGGGCTAACGTTACTTACTTCTTCAAGGGTACTCGACATTAGAAAAAAAAATTTCTACTATATTTTCTAAAGAACGTTTTATTTGAGCAAAGTATTTCTAAAACTTATGAAGTTTGGTAAAAAAAAAAAAAAAAAAAAAAAAAAAAAAAAACAAGATTCACTGATTTAAGGGAAATCGACAAAATTTCTTCCTATGTACAACAAAACTTATTGCCAGAAAAATTTT